>PVIU01019457.1:0-36352 GCA_004026605.1 Ondatra zibethicus
GTTCACAAGAATTTGCAGCAGCAAGTGGATACTTAGTTAAGTCAGCTGACAGACAAGACCAATAGTAGCAAGGTCCAACAGGAGAAGGTGAGTAGCATTGTCACTCCCTCTGCATCCAGTCTCATCAGCCCTTAGTGAGGTGCTCTACAGTGAAATATCACACCAAGGTACAAGCTGGTAGGGGCTTCAGCCTGCAAGAACTCAGGATAGCTTGTAGCCATAAGAAAGTGTCTCCCACTCTGTTGACCCAAGGAAGCAAAATAAATCTGCAGGCCCTTGTGCAGCGCCTGAAGGAATACTGATCCAAGCTCCTACTTATCCCCACAAAGTGTTCAGCTCTAAAGAAGGGAAATAGCTCTGCTGAAGAGTTTAAATTGGCCACACATCTAACAGGACTGTGATGCCCATCCAGAATGTTTACAAAAACGGAGAAAGAGAGTCATCACAGAAGAGAGGAACTTCCATGCTTTTGCCAGTCTTCTCATGACCTGAGGCCCAGGTCTTAGGCATATGAGCAAAAGGGGAGAAGGAAGCTGCAGAGAAAGATGTTGAAAAGAAAATGTAATAGCTGTTGGAGTATTGCAATACATTTTCCATAAAGGAAAAAATTATAAATAAATTTAATCGGAAAAATTGAAGCCTTCACAAGTCTTTAGTCTTTACAGGTCTTTTAAGTAATGATCATTAATTTCAAAAGAATAATTCTCTAATACATTGGAGATTTATTCCTTTGAAATTAATGATGGAATTTTGCACTGGATTGTGGAAGCTACTTTGAGCATATATCCTCAAATCATCAAATTACATAACATAAAATTTGCTCTTACCACAGAAACTAAAATGAACCTCTCCTTTTGAGTGATATAATGGGAACTGGTAAAAAAGAATTTAATACAAAGTTTAGCTATGGCCCCTTCCAGGAAAGCACAAAATATAGGACGAATCTTAAGCTTCAGTTTGGTTTGCTGATGCATCAAATAAGAAAAAATATATGCCTCCCGTAAAGAGTGCACTATAGATTTTATTTCGCATTGCCTGTCACTAAATATCTTAGGTCTCTCCCCATGATTGTTTTCCTTCCAGCTTTAACAGGAAAATAATAAGTAATTTCTGAACCAGAATGTTCAGATTTGACTACATTCCAGGCCTCTCCATCCAATGCATTACAGGTCATATTTTCCCTTATTAACAAAAGGTCTAACATTAATTAAATACTTTCTCATGTTTGTCAAGTACATCTTAATTCAAGCTCTCCTCACCACAAACAACTTCCAGTAAAACAGGCAGCAGAACAGACCATGCCCTGATCACAGGTCCACAACTCAGGATGTGCCAGGTCTTCTTAGTGAAAGTAAGCGCCAAGGTAGTGCATTCTTCTGAAACGCATCAGAGGAATGAAGGAGAAGGCAGGCCATCTTCTTACTATTGAGTCTTTCCATTAATTTCCACTGTGTACTAGTTAGTTTATTGGACTGCTTTGTTCTTATTCCCTGACCTTAAAGAGTTCCACATTCAACTATGTATTTTTCAAACATTTTAAATTTTTCTTCTTGGGTTTTTCACATCAGAGTAATTTAACAAAAACATCTTGTCTAACTTTGTTATTTTCAAAGCTTTGTTTCAGCTGT
The DNA here is from genome assembly GCA_004026605.1 of Ondatra zibethicus. Classification (NCBI taxonomy): domain Eukaryota; kingdom Metazoa; phylum Chordata; class Mammalia; order Rodentia; family Cricetidae; genus Ondatra; species Ondatra zibethicus. The sequence continues at coordinate 1,629 of PVIU01019457.1, forward strand.
GATGCACTCTAAGACCTGTGAACCCATCTCCTGACATTAAGGTTAAAATAATTTAAACTATCTGGGCTACTGGGACTCAATTGGTAGTCATTATCTGGAGCTATAATCCATGCAGTTCCTTAGGTGAGACTCACAGATCCTGGCTGTGAAACATGTCCTTGTATTTATTTTTATTCATCAAAACTTTGTATAAGCTACCATTATTATTATTTTCAAATTAGATGGTACACATTAGGGAGGGTTCATCTTCTTGACAATCCACAGTAAAAATGCCCAGTTGAATGGGATGTTTCCAAGAGATAAATACATTATATTATAGGCAGTGGAGATCTTGCTACGTCCACTCACACCATGCTAGATACCATAGAAAGAGAGCTGTAGCAAACATGTTGCAGTGGAAGCAAAAGGTATTCCTGGGTCTGTAGTACCATGGCCTTGCCTAAAAGAGATTGACCCATCAAAGGATTCACTGCTGGTGGGCTGACACCTGGAGTTCCAACTGCAATTGGCTGATCCTCTGGTATGGCCAATAGCAGTTTGAGAATGCCACAAGGAGCAAGTTAGTAAGCAGCGCTTCTCCATGGCCTCTGCATCAGTTCTTGCCTCCAGATTCCTGCCCTGTTTGACTTCCTGCCTTGACATCTTCTGTGGTGAACTGTGACTTGGAAGTTTAAGTAAGTAAACCCTTTAAACTCCAAGCTGATTTTGACACCAATAGAATCCCAAGCTGTAAGTAGAATTCACTTCCTCCCGCTCAAGACAACGACTCAGTCACAAATAAAGGGACATTCTTTATTTTATTTCTTATTGAATGGACCTTTAATTTTTCTTCCTCCACACTTTAAAATCTGTGTGATTTTTTTTCTTCCCTCTTTTGAAGTTAGACCTTGGTACGCGAAGACTTAAAAGATGAGAAACCTGAGGAAGCTGGTGGTCTGTCCTCAGAATCTCACTTGAAGACAAAGCAAGCTGAGCTGAAAAGGCAACAGGGTATCACCGTCTTCTTCTTTTCAACAGCTGAGGCCCATTTTGCCTTATCACAAAAAAGCATGGCTGCAAACAACATGTAATCTTCACTGCCTTCTCGTTAAGATTGTTGTCACTAGACTTTTGTGAACAATGATAGTCCGAAAGAAATGAGTAAGGGATCATCCATTGATTCTGAGAAAGGACTAATCAAAAATCACTGCTTGGAGAAAAGATAAATAAGCATAAGATCAACATTTTTACAACACCTGGCATAAGCTATTGGCAAGGAATAACTCTGAGTATCTCCAAATATAGCTGATGGGATGTAGGAAAGAAGAAGACAATCTCTACAACATCATCTCTGGAATCTGAGCCACAGAAGCTAGAGAGTGAGCCTTCCAACCATCCTAGCTCCAGTTTGTAATTCCAGTCACTTCATGAAGCTAAGCATATACATCCCTGTTGAAGTAATACTGCTTGCTATGGTTTGAAGCTGTCCTCAAAGGCCACACTGATTTGAGAAGCAGGAAAAGTATCAGAAGTCCATTATTCACTAGCTGGAAGCCAATAATGCCGAACAGAAAAAGGGGAAATGTGGGGGAAAGCAAAAAGACTGTCTCAACTGGGAATGTGGTTTAAGTCTCTTGCCAAAAATGTGCGAACCACCTGACAATAACTACATAATACATTAGCTGATAAAAATCTCACAAACAATATTATAAATGGCATTTCTGGTCAAAATTGTACTCTTGAACTCCTTGTGACTTATGAACTGTTAAGAATTCTGTTGTCTTCTTTTGACTTATGCTTTATCAACCTATAAATCTGTACAAAGCACCTCATAAACCATGTAAAAATTTGCTTCCTATATTTAGATAAAAATAAGTATATTTAAATCTCTGGTCCTGCAAGCAAAGTTAAAATATAATTGAGGGAATAGTAGAATGCATGTGATATGAAAGACAGAGGGTGTGGCTGCTGAGTTAAATGTAGGTGAGAACAGGAGTATTAAGCAGTAGTGAAGCTGGGAGATAGGTGAACAAAAACCAAGATATACACATTATAGATAACTGATAGTTTGTAAGGTAACTTAAAAACAATTTCAGAGTTGTGTAGTGGTGACACACACCTTTAATCATAGCACTTGGGAGGCAGAGGCAGGCGATCTCTGTGAGTTCAAGACCAGCCTGGTCTACAAGAGCTAGGTCTAGGACAGGTTCCAAAGTCCCAAAGTGAGACGCACTGTCTCCAATAAATAAATAAATAAAAATTTAAAAATAATTTCAGAATAAAACTGAGTTTCAGCTTTCAATACACTGCTGCTTCCAGGATACATGCATTATGAAGTGAAAATTTTGATCCCAGGCAACTAACTAGTTATGAAGCACCCAAATGCACCCTACACAATACAGGCTGTTGGTATTGCTCTTGGTTGACCATCATAGCTAGATAACAGGGCCCTTTTGCTGAAGAAAGGGAACATTAGGATGCAAAGCATAACAGAAATCAGTCTTCAGCTAACCAGAAAGCTATCTTATGCTACCTAGCTTTTCTAGCGCTAGAAGGTGCTATGGCTACTGGGGGTCTTAAATGCTACAGTATTGACGTGACAAGCAAGATGTGCCCACTAGTGAAATTGTGGCATGACAATTGTTGTGGTAACTAAGTTTTCTGACTTGATTTGAGGTCTGCTCCATGAGAGCCATCTCACCCCTGCTATTGTAAACCTGCTCAAAAGCCTGTGGCTGGTGAGGATGTAGCTCCAAGGGAAGCCTATCATTGTTATTTTTCTAAATGGTCAGGTTGTAAAAATGCCTCATAAAATTTATGTCTATACTCATAGATCTTTGCTGTTCTTCATCTTGGCCAGAGAAGCAGTGGTTAATGGAGAGATTCATTACTGGCCAAAGTGTTGACAATAGGTGACAGCAAGTGCTCATCTATCAAGCATAGAGCTGTCATTAAAACACTTACATGAGACTCTGTCTTGAGAAGACTGGGTCATTCTTGAGTATATAACTGGTGTGTGTTTGTGTATGTGTGTATATGCCTGTTCTTTAAAATATAGTAAAAATTTTAACTCCTACTTTCCTTTATATTGACCCACTCTAAGGTTTTTCCTGTAACATAAACCAGGATCCAACTTTCACATATATAGAGTTCTCTAGAAAGAATTCTTCAGTATACACAGAAGACAACATTGAGATATGTTTCCAATGCCACTGATGCCTTTTATAGGTCTGAATGTTTTTATATACCTGAAATTAAAATGTTGAAATCTTAACATCAATGCAGTAGTAATTAGAGGCAGCACATTTGGAAGGTGATTGGACCATAAGCTCTCATTAGTAGGGGTAATTTCTTAAAATAAAACATAATCCAGAAGACTTATTCACATTTTCTACCATGTAAGGACACCGAAAAGCTTCAGCCTATAGGGAACAGTCCCTCACTAGACACAAAATCTGCTAGTGCCTTGATCTTGCACTTCCCAGGGCCAATAGTTGTAAGCAATACATTTCTGTTGTTTGCAAGTTATCCATTTATAGTGTTTTACCTTTATTGAATCACTACCCCCTAGATTTAGAGAACATTGCAGAAAAAGAAGCCAAAAGAATATGAGTCAGTGGATAGGAGGAATCCTATGAAATACTGCTCTCCTTTGGACACAAGATTGTTATTGTACATATGGATTCAAAAAAACTTTGGTTCTATGTGCAATACAAAGTCAGTTAAAATTCCAGCATGGATATATAAGTTCTTCTCAGACCCTAGCCCTAGCTGAGGAGCTATTGACACTTAATGGCAGATGAGAAGGAGCTGAATCATTTTTCTTTGTAAGTGTAACCACTGGTAAGTTATAAATGCTCTAGTGATTACATGATTCATGAGGCAACACTAACTGAACTCTCTGAGTTGTGAAAAAAGGAGGACTTAAGGCTAAGAGAGAAGTGTGTTGGAGTGGGGTTGAGGGAGAGCAAGGAGGACCAGGAAGGCAGCTATGAACAAAATGCATTATATACATGTATGGAATTTTCAAAAAGCAAATAAAAATATTGGAAAAACTAAGTATTCCCTGTTAATCTTCATCTCTTAATTCTTTTAATAGTATAATTTCAAAAGCCACTAAAATCATACATAAAGCTATTGCTGAAAGACTTAGATTAGACTCTTCTGCCAGAAGACGACACTCATTCTTGGGACTGAGACATTAAGACCCTCATGCCTCCATGGGAATAAGTTTTAATGCACTAAGAATACTAGTCACAGGATACACATAGTATATCTTTCTAAAGTCAACTGATTTGATGAGTTCTTTTATATATAAGAAAAGGCCTAATTCATAGGAGTCTCTAAAATCAAACACAAACAGAAACTACAATAGACGTTAACCCTGTAATACTTTGCATAAACTTGAATCATTTGAGTTCCTTTTTTTCCAACAAGCAGTACATTGTGGGGAGGGGGTAAAACATTCTTAATCAAGCAAGCACAGATTTTATGAAATTTTCCAGCAGGAAAATGAAGACTTGATTCATTTAATTACATCCATCATCCAGGTCATTCTATGGACAAGTTTATGAATGACTGAAATGATCCTCGAACTGAATTTATTATTCAGAAAATAATAGCAACTGAATGCAAAGATACAGTCGCCACAAAACCACTTAGACTGGACATACTATTTAATACAAGAAATTTTACTAAATATTTGTTATGTGCTAGATACTATGAGATGGAAAGTTATTTACCAGTAAAAGTGGGGAGTAATAGTAGTCCATGTTGTCTATAAGATAAAATGTGGGAATATTTAGGTCATAGAAGAGATGACTTAATGGATAAAAACATTGAAACTCAAGTAAGAGGACAAGACTTGGATCATCGAAATGCCTGTAAAAAGTCTGATAGGAATGGCAGGTACCTGTAACCCCAGCACTTGAATGACAGAGGCAGAGATCACTTTAAGAAGATAACTAGGAAATTTGATAATGAAAGGAATAGTGAAAATTCCTACAAAGAGAGAAGACAAAGCAAAAGAAGAAAAAGAAGAGGAGGAAGAAGGAGGAGAAAAAGGAGAAGAAGGAAAGAAAGAAAGAAAGAAAGAAAGAAAGAAAGAAAGAAAGAAAGAAAGAAAGAAAGAAAGAACTAAAGAAAGGCAGGCAGGCAGGAAAGAAGGAAGGGAGGGAGGGAGGAAGGGAAGAAAGGAACGAAGGAAGTAATGAAGGAAGAAAAAATGCATACAAGGATTTTTTTACTACCATCTTTACTTTGGACATAGCTCCCAAAGAATTTCCCTCAAATCAGCTGGCTAATTTCAAAGGAGTTTAATAGATCCTATCAGTTGCCTTTTAACATCTGTCACATTTTCCCCCTACTTTCATTTATCTAGCTACCATGTGCATTAGTTTTAAGTAGGTCCATACTAATCCATAGAAGTGAATCCTAAACAGACCACATTTATTATGGTAGCCTGAACCTTCTGTCTGCTAATGACTGGTCCAGAAATGAGTGTGTAAAGCAATGGTTGCCAGTTATGATTTAAAACATGAGAGAAGGCATCATTGATGATGATAAAAATGGAGCCAAGTAAGAAAGATTCTTTTATCTTCTCTTTCTTGATATCATATTATCTCAATGTGGTATGTAGAACTCCTGGTTTACCTGTAAGAAATGCAAAATAAAAGGAGATAGATCCTTAATGACTGCATTCTGACCTACATAATCCTAAAACATACATATCTCTATCCATGGTACAAATAATAATAATAATAACAATATAATAATAAATAATAAAAATAACAACAATAATAACATCCTTACTGCTGTAGCCAACTGCTTCACAGTTCTATTGCTTCTGTTGAGGGCATTTTGAACAACATTAGGACGTATATATTTGCTCCTCGTTGACTTGGAAATAAGCATAAACATGGGGTCTAGTAAATGCTTCCTTGTCACTGGGTTGTACATGGGAGAATATGGAGGATGTGGAAGGTGCACCTGTAAGCACTATGCTATAGTGTTTGCATGAAACTGGGAGACTGTAATGGAGGACCAAAAGGACAGTCAAAAATCACTTACTAAGGCCAGTTCTAGCATGACTTAGAAGGCCCTGAATAGGGAGTGTTTCTAAGTTCCCATGGGTGAAACAAAGGAATAAGAATGTTCAAGAAGAGAGGACTTAATGGGTCCATCAGATGGAGAAAATCTGGTTCTACACCTACGTTTGGCAGATTCCGCCAAGAATGGACGTAGGGTGGGAGGAGACTGCTACATGGGTGGGGGTGAGCCCAGAGACATCATTATGGAGGAAATGAAGAAGAATGAAACTTGCCTACCTGAGTCTCAGCCCAATGTGGCCACTTGCTCTTCCAGGTAGAAAGTATTTTTAGGAATACCTAGATTCTGTGGTCTCCCCAGAGTTTCATCTTAATTTCAACTGAGATTAGATAGGAATGCAGCAACCAAACATTGTTTTGTACTAGCAGTTGCTCCCTCCTGTGTGTGCCATGAAATTTCACGTAACACTTATTGTTTCTCAAGTACCTGGAATCTTTAGACCACAGATACATTATCCTCAAAGAAGCTTTGCAAAGTAGGCAGAGCTAGTACTTCTTCTACCATTTAACTCATAATGACCCAGAAGATTGAACTACTGCTATAATGCCACCCAGTTAGTGTTAAAGAAGAAAGCCTCATTTTGGTTTAAATTCCCTAAAAATGTCCAAGAACATAAATATGAATGAACTGTAATACATTTACTTTTAATATTGAAGAAATTATTTTATCAATATATATTTATTATCAAATTGTATATTATTAATGAAAATACAAATCATATAAGATTTCTGCCATGGAAAGTTCCTACATGATAACAGGAAAAAATAAGATGTCCAAAAGCATTTAGTGAGGGGAATTCTGAGTAAAGCATTATGTTAGTTATTTTCCCACTGCAAGGAAAGTAACTCAAAGGGAAAAAGTTTCATTTGGTTCATGGTTTAGGAATAAAGGGCAAGATGCACTAGTTCAATAGTGGCACAAAAGCTGAACTAACCAACTATATCTGATTGGGTTTCAGAGTCACTCTATGAGAAGGAATCTATGTCTGATACTACTCAGGTAGCCATGAAGCTGAGACTGAATAGTCCATGGACCTAGGAGAAAACCAAATACAACTTTTATGTTAAAGGAACATAGCAATAAAATGACTCCTAACAACATTCTGTTAGAATGTTCTGTTCTACTCAGTCAGATTCGTGGCTTGCTCAGACATCATCAGAAAAACTTGGGAGTAGATGGTAACAAATAAAGAAACCCACAACTGGACAATGTGAAGAGTGTGAAAACCTTGAAAAACTCATTCTTTAATAGGATGTCTCCATAAAATCTCTCCCCTTAGGGTTCATCGAACTCTCTGAAAGAGGTAATTGAAAAATTGTTAGAACCAGTGGGAATGCAACGCCAAGAGCACACAGCCTTCAAGACATAACAGGCTTAATACACATATGAACTAACAGAGACTCTAGCAGCATACACAGAGACATCACAAGTCTAAGCTAAGTATAGTCTCAGTGCTGAGAGGAGAGAAAGGCACATGACCTCATCCCTAACCTGGAAGCTGCCTCCTCTTAACAAGTGCTCACGAAAGAAAAAAATCAGTTCTCCTCTCCAACAGAGCCTCAATGGGTATACAAATAACACTTCAGGGCAGGCTCCATGCCTAGAAGAAGAGCAACACCAGAGAAACTCAAGATCATTTTAGAAGACTTTTTGTCTCATAATACTTTGTGTGCAAATGGTTTATTTATCTGGTTGGTTGGGTTTATTGTTTGTTGTTTGTTTTTAACCTTGGGGTCTTTGCTTATGTACTATAGTTTCTGTTTTGTGTTTTTATGAGATTTCTGTGTGTGAATGTGTGTGACTCTACATCTGTGCATGTTTCTTGTACTCTTCTTTGGTTCTTTTTTCTACTCATTTGTGTGGTTTGTCCTATTCCAGTTTGTTTTTATTTTATTTTGTTTTATTTATCACTTTTTTCAGATCCTTGGGTGTTTTTCTAATGACAGAGAAGAAAAAAGGATGTTTATTTGGGTGGGTGGAGGTGTGCGCACAACTTGGAGGAGTAAGGGAAATGGAAACCATGATCAGGATATTTTGTATGAGGAAAATTTTATTTTCAAAAAAAGAGTAAAGAATAGCTACATGGCTAGAGATGTCCGCTTAGTAAAATCTTTGCTGTGCAAATGAGTCAAGTTACAGAACATCTGAGAAAAATAAACACTATATCATGGGCCTGTAATCCAAGTTAATTTCATTATTCTAAGGAAATAGAAGAAGAAGTATCCTTATGGCTTGCTGGCCAGGCAGTCTAGCAAATCATGAATTGCGGCGAACTCCCCAACCAGCGAGGAAGAACAGCCACCACTCAAGGATTCTTCTCGGATCACGCTTTATTAGAGAGCCTCTTGATTGAAGGGAGAGCGGGAGGCGAGAGAGATCAAGGTCTGAATGGCGGCTGCTTATATAGGGAGATGTGACACGACTCACGCCTTGATTGGCTGCTATGTGCCCGCTGGCACCAGAGTCCTCGGGAATGGTTAGTAACACCTAGGTTATTGCGCATGTGGGAAGCGCCTGGACGCTCAGTCCTGAAGCATTGCCAAATATGGAATTGTTTACCTCCAAACTGCAAGGATGCAAGCGCCATCTTGTAATGGCATTTGTGCCTATGGCTCCCTGCAATGAATCGCTTTATTTAGTGAGAGAAATCATTTTTATTAATTTTATTGAGCAATGCATTTTTCTTTGCTCCCCTCTCTTCCTCTCCCCTCCCCTTCAACCCTCTCCCAAGGTACCCATGCTCCCAATTTACTCAGAAGATCTTGGCTTTTTCTACTTCCCATGTAGATTAGATCTATGTAAGTCTCATTGTTCTCTAAGTTCTCTGAGATTGTGATTTGTTGGCTGGTTTCCTTTTCTTTATGTTTAAAAACCACTTATGAGGGAGTAAATGTGATACTTGTCTTTCTAAGTCAGGATTACCTCACTGAATATGATGTTCTCTAGCTCTATCCATTTGCCTGCAAAATTCAAGATGTCATTTTTTTTTCTGCTGTGTAGTACTCATTATGTAAATGTACCACATTTTTCTTATCCATTCTTCAATCAAGGTACATTTAGGTAGTTTCGAAGTTCTGGCTATGACAAACAATGCTGCTTTGAATATAATTGAGCACATGTCCTTGTAGCGTGATTGAGCATTATTTGGGTATATGCCCAAAAGTGGTACTGCTGGGTCTCGAGAAAGATGGTTTCCTAATTTTCAGAGAAATCGTCATACTGATATCCAAAGGGGCTGTACCAGTTTGCACCACCACCAGCAATAGAAGACTGTTCCCTTTACACCACAACCTCTCGAGCGTAAGGTGTTATCAGTGTTTTTGATGTTGGCCATTCTTACCTGTGTAATATAGACTCTCAGAGTTGTTTTGATTTGCATTTCTCTGATGACTAAGGATGTTGAGCATTTTCTTAAGTGTCTTCAGCCACTTTAGATTCCTCTGTTGAGAGTTCTCTGCTTAGGTCTGTACTCCATTTTTTATTGGATTATTTCTTCTTTTGATGACCAATTTCTTGAGTTTTTTATATATTTTGGAGATCAGACTTCTGTCTGATGTGGGGTTGATGAAAATCTTTTTCGATTCTGTAGGCTGTCATTTTGTCTCGTTGACCATGTCCTATGCTATACAGAATCTTTTCAGATTCAGGAGGTCCCATTTATTAATTGTTTCTCTCAGTGTCTGTGCTACTGGGGTTATATTTAGGAAGTGGTCTCCAGTGCCAAAATGTTCACGTGTACTTCCCACTTTCTCTTCTGTGAGGTTCAGTGTGGATTCCTTGACATTGAGGTCTTTGATCCATTTGGACTTGAGTTTTGGGCATGGTGATAGATATGGGTCTATTTTCATTCTTCTACATGTTGATATCCAGTTATGACAGCACCATTTATTAAATATGCTTTCTTTTTTCCACTTGATATTTTTTGCTTCTTTGTCAAAAATCAGGTGTTTGTAGATGTGTGGATTAATATCTGGGTCTTCAATTCAGTTCCATTAGTCCTCCTGTCTGTTTTTATGCTAATACCACGCTGTTTTCAGTACCGTAGCTCTGTAGTAGAGTTTGAAGTCAAAGATTGTGATGCCTCCAGAAGTTCTTTTATTGTACAGGATTGTTTTTGCTATCCTGGGTTTTTTGCTTTTCCTTTGAGGTCTGCGAAAAATTTTGCTTTGATTTTGATGGGCATTGCATTGAATCTGTAGATTGGTTTTGGTAGGATTACCATTTTTACTATGTTAATTCTACCTACCCAAGAGCATGGGAGATTTTCTACTTTCTGGTGTCTTCTTCAATTTCTTTCTTCAAAGATTTAAGGTTCTTGTCATACAAGTCTTCTACTTGTTTGGTTAGATTTACTCCAAGATATTCTATGCTATTTGTAGTTATTGTGAAAGCTGATGGTTCTCTGATTTCTTTCTCAGCCCATTAATCATCTGTGTAAAGGAGGGCTATTGATTTTTTTTTGAGTTAATATTGTATCCTGCTACATTACTGGAAGTGTTTACAAATTGTAGAAGTTCCATGGTAGAATTTTTGGGGTCGCTTATGTAAACTATCATATCATCAGCAAACAGTGAGAGTTTGGCTTCATCTTTTCTGAATTGTATCCCCTTGATCTCCTTTTGATTTCTTATTGCTCTAGCTAGGACCTCAAGAATTATATTGAATAGATATGGAGAGAGTGGACAACCTTGTCTTGTCCCTGATTTCAGTGGGATCACTGTGAGTTTCTCTCCACTTAGTTTGATGTTGGCTGTTGGCTGGCTCTATACTGCCTTTACTATGTTTAGGTATGTTCATCAGATCCCTGCTCTCACCAAGACCTTTATCATGAAGAGATGTTGTATTTTGTCTAAAACTTTTTTAACATCTAATGAGATGATCATGTGATTTTTATCTTTCAGTTTGTTTATATGGTGGATTACATTGACACATTTTCATATGTTGAACCATCCCTGCATTTCTAGGATGAAGCTGACTTGATCACTGTGGATGATTTGTCTGATGTGTTTTTGGACTCGATTTGCCAGTATTTTATTGAGTATTTTTTGCATCAATGTTTATGAGTAAAATTGTTCTGTAATTCTCTTTCTTAGTAATGTCTTTATGTGATTTGGGTTTCAGGGTAATTGTAACCTCATAAAAAGAGTTTGGCAATGTTACTTCTGTTTCTATTGTGTGAAATAATTTGGGTAGTATTGGTATTAGTTCTTCTTTGAAAATCTTGTAGAATGCTGAGCTGAAACCATCTGGCCCTGGGCTTTTTTGAATTGGGAGACTTTTGATGACTGTTTCTATTTCTTCAGCAGTTATAGGTCTATTAATTTGCTTATCTGGTCTTAATTTAATTTTGGTAAGTGATATTTACCCAGAAAGTTGTCCATTTCCTTTAAGTTTTTTCAATTTTGTGGAGTACAGGTTTTTGAAATATGACCTGATGATTCTCTGGATTTCTTCCATGTCTTTGTTATATCCCCCTTTTCATTTCTGATTTTGTTAATTTGAATATTCTCTCTCTGCCTTTTGGTTACTTTGGATAAAGGTTTGTCTATTTTGTTGATTTTATCAAAGAACCATCTATTTGTCTCATTGATTCTTTGTTTTGTTTTCTTTTTTACTATTTTGATGCTTTCAGCTCTCTATTTGATTATTTCCTGCCGTCTAGTTATCTTGGGTGAGTTTGCTTTATTTTGTTCTAAAGTTTTCAAATGTTCTGTTAATTCAACAGTGTGGGATTTTTCCAGCTTCTTTATGTAGGCATTTAGTGATATGAATGTTCCTTTTAACACTGTTTTCATTGTGTCCCATAAATTTGAGTATGTCGTGTGGTCATTTTCATTGAATTTTAGGAAGCCTTTAATTTCTCCCTTTATTTCTTCCTTGACCCATTGGTGCTACAAGTGAACATTGTTTAATTTCCATGTGTTTGTGGGCTTTCTGGAATTAGTGTTCTTGATGAATTCTAATTTTAAGCCATGGTGGTCTGATAAGATACATGGGGTTATTCCAGTTTTTATGTATCTGTTGAGGTTTGTTAGGTTACTGCATATGTGGTAAATTTTTGAGAAGGTTCTGTGAGGTGCTGAGAAGATGGTATATTCTTTTATGTTTGGATGGAATATTCTATAGATGTCTGTTAAGTCCATATGAGTCATAACATCTGTTTGTTCCCTTATTTCTCTGTTCATTTTTTGTCTGACTGACCTGTCTAGTAGTGAGAGTGGAGTGTTGAAGTCTCTCACTATTAGTGTGTGAAGTTTAATGTATGATTTATGATTTGAAGTGTTTCTTTTACATATGAGGGTGCCTTTGTATTTTGTGCATAGATGTTAAGAATTGAGATTTCCTCGTGATGAATTTTTCCTGTAACTAATATGAAATATCCTTCTTTGTCTCTTTTGATTGATTTTAGTTTGAAGTCTATTTTGTTAGATATTGGGATAGCTAGACCAGCTTGTTTCTTACGTCCATTTGATCGGAAAATTTTTTCAAACCCTTTACTCTCAGGCATTATCTGTCTTTGAGGTTGAAGTGTGTTTCTTTATTAGCAGAAGGATGGATTCAATTTTTTGTATCCAATCTGTTAGTCTGTGTCTTTTTATAGGTGCTTTGGGTCCATTTATATTAAGGGAAATTAATGAACAGTGATTGTTGTCTCCTGTTAATTTAGTTTTCATTGCTCATGATATTATTTTGTGTGTTTTTCCCTTCTTTGAGATTTGCTGCTGTGAGATCATCAATTGTCTGTGTTTTGTTGATGTAGCCAACTTCCTTGGGTTGGAGTTTTCTTTCTCGTACTTCGTGTAGGGCTGGGTTTGTGGCCAGGTATTGGTTAAATCTGGTTTTGTCATGAAATATCTTGTTTTTTTCCTTTTATGGTTATTGAAAGTTTTGCTGGGTATAGTAGTATTGGGTGGCATCCATGATCTCTTAATGTCTGCATAACACTTGACCAGGACTTTCTGGTCTTCATAGTTTCCATTGAGAAGCCAGGTGTAATTCTGATAGATCTGCCTTTGTATGTTTCCTGGCATTTTTCCTTTATTCTGTATGTTTAGTGTTTTATTTATTATGTGATAAGTGGACTTTTTTATGATCTAGTCTATTTGGTGTTCTGTAAGCCTCTTGTATCTTCATAGGCCTATCTTTCTTTCAGTTGGAAAAGTTTTCTTCTATGATTTTGTTAAGTGTATTTTCTGTGCTTTAGAGTTGAACTTTTTCTCCCTCTTCTATACCTATTATTATTAGGTTTGGCCTTTTCATGGTGTCCCATATTTCCTGGATATTTTGGGTTAAGATTTTGTTATATTGAATGTTTTCTTTGACTGATGAGTCTATTTCCTCTATTGTATCTTCAGCGTTTGAGATTCTCTCTTCCATCTCTTGTATTCTGCTGTTTATGCTTGTGTTTGTGGTTCCTGATCAACAAACAGGTTGAGAACCACTGTTTTCTACCATTAAACTAGAATGAAAGTGAAAGACAAAACTATGGAAAAGAAAAATAAAGGGTGTGGCTACTTGAGCAAAAAGCAGTTCACTAGGCTCACACATTTGAAAACTTGGTCCCAATTTGGTGATTCTGTTTAAGGAGGTTAGGGGACTTATGGTATTTGAAACTTTGCTGGAAGAAATACCATTTGGGGTAGGATTTGAGAGTTCATAGTCTTGTCCCACTACCAATTGACTCACTCTTCTTCTTGAACTTGAAAGAAAGCCAGCTTCTGGATGTGATGCCTCCTTCACCATTGTAAACTCCCTATATGAAATAGTAAGCCAAAATAATCTTTTCCTCCTATAAGTTGCTTCTAATCACATTATTTTTATCATGACAACCAAAAAAACCCTAATACATAGGATAAAGGGAAACCAGTTGAGAAATTACATTCAAATCTAAAAAGCAGGTATGTGATATATTTGGGAAAAGGAACTGGAGAAATATTTTGAGGAATACCTAAAACCAATGCCGAGCAAGATTGATGACTGACAGAAATATGAAGTAAAACAGACAGATAATGGAGAGTTGTCAATTTCCCCTTTAGTAAGAAATAAGTGTTTTCTAAGGAAATTTAATGTATGTGAGATTTAAGATTAATACATATTGCACTATGAAATTTTCTATAACCCTTTCTTTTAGCTTTCTTCAGTTATATTCACACAGGAGTATTCAATCAACTGTCCCTCAGTGTCATGGCCACAAGCAGACTCGGACCACACACCCAGAAGTTCACTGAGTTATGGAATGCCTAATAGACCCTAATCCATAGTCAATAAAATAAAATGAATGCCCTTGACTAGCTTTGTTTGCATATCCTGGTAATTTCTCAAGACCCTTGCTTTTTTTTTTTTACCCTAAAACTCCTGACCTAGCCCAGTCACACATCCAGTGCTCAGGCCCAACCTAGTGAGTTGCCTGAGCCCTCATCCAGTATAATGGCAACACCATCTGACATGCCAACATGCATGAGGAATTCAACATTGTCCCACCCCTAGATGAAGAACTACAGGTTACTTAGAAAGGGAGAATTAACTTCCTCCAGGAATGAGCTCCTACAAAAATGCCCATAGCTAAATGGTCAGCCCTGTACACATGTGCATCTGAGCAACACTAGATAGACTCAGTAGGTTGCTCATACATGCAAAAATAATAAAGAAAAGATGATGGATTTGGCAGGGAAGATGGAGGGTTTGGCAGTGCAGGGGAGGACAGAGCAGGAGTGACATAGATGGAGTACTCATATATTGTGTTCTCAAAGACATATTACATTAAAAAAATGTTCAATGAGCACTGGAGAAACAGGGTCAAAGATGAGTTCTGTGTGAGTTTTAATGAATATTTTAACCTTTATTACCTTCACTTTTCTCATCTAGAAAGAAAATTACGCCAATGAGATGACCTGTGAGGTTCTTTACCTCCCTAATCTTATTAAAAGACTCAAAAATTGGTTGACTCTGGGCAGGACAACTCTGTAAGAGCAGTGAGAGGGTTAAGGCACTAAATGAAGAATGTGACAGATCATGAAGATGAATCAGTTGCAGGGAGATTCAAGAATGTAAATTAGTATAAGCTTGGGGCTTTCTATAGTCACCCATCAGCACCCAAGGGAAGCAGGTGCTAATAATATCATTGAGAATAAAACTTTAGGTTACTGCAAAAATATCAGGCAACAGAAACCTGAAATTCATACTAATACAATATGAATCAGTGCCAAAATAAGTCTAGTGAAGGTCCTTTGGAGTGGTTGACAGCACTGTGAAAAGTTGAAAATGAAGGCTAAGTAATAAAACACAAAGTCAAACCAATGTATGCTTTCTCATTTGCTCAGAAAAATAATTTACCACCAGTGAGTGCCACTTCCTATCCAAGGACAAGTGTTTTTCCCAGTCACCTGCAAGCAGCTGAAGCTTTCTCACTTTTAAAGAAATGAAAAGAAGAGCATTGGCCAACTTGTTCCCATTCTCTCTGCCTCATATTCAGACTTTAAGGAGATTAGCTGGAAGAAGTAGGAGAAAACACTGGATTATAAAACAGAAGCACAGAGCCAGTAAACTGAGGTTAGAATCCCTGATCCCTGGATAACAGTTAGTACTGACCTTTGTAGGGAAAGAATACATACATTCAGAGTTGAAGAGCCAAACAAACCAACTGTCTGATTGCTGTAGAGTAGGATAGGAGACCAGGCTCTGTGATCACCATCTTAACAAGTTCTTTTCAACACAAACTGCATTGAATGTGCTTGGAAAACAGAAGCACTATCTATTTTTCTCCAGGCGGATTTGCTGACATTGTTCTCGTTTGCTGCACTTGGAACCCTTCTAGCCAGTACATACAAGATTTCTCACACTTATCATTGCCCATCTAGAATATGGTACCTCTTCCCTTCTTCTTTGTGTTGCTGTTGTTTTGTTAGTTGCTTTTGTTTTGTTCGTTGTTTTTTGTTTGTTTGTTTGTTTGTGTTAGGGATTGATTCAAGGACCTTGTGCATGACTGGCAAGCTCTCCCACCACAGGTTCTACCTCTAGCTGCTCCCTCACCTTTCACACCTCATTTTCTCTTACATCTTTCCAGTTCTGGCTCCATTTCTAATTCCCTACTATTATCATATGGTCTTCGTAACTGTTTTTATTTTTAAAAGAACTTTGTAACTTTATATTCTTTAAGCTAGGGAATGTGTTCTGCCTTTTGTTTTAATGATCTGTAACCCATAGGGTATCTAACTCATGATGAAATAATTGATTAGTTGATTTTGAAATGCACTCTACACAAACAGCCTTTAGATACTATTCACAATATTCTGAAACAAAAAGCTTGTCCATTGTCTTTCATTTATATATATGTATAATTGTGAGAGTGTCCCAAGCTGATTCCCCTATCATCTACCCATTATATCTATATCTTGCTACACATTCACCTCCTAGCATCTCCTGCATTAGATTAAAGCTCTCAGAGATTACTTCTATCATGGTTACCAAAGAAGACTTTGGCATGGATAAGAATGGAAATCATATATATATGGAAGAGGCTAATGGGTTGTCCGGTATAGAATGAGAAAACTACAGTTTTGGAAGGCAATGACATCATGAAGGTGGCTGGAAAAGTATCTTTAGAAAATATAGAAATACCAGAAAGAGGACAAATAGGAGTCCACATGACAGAGAAAACGGGAACTGAAAGCTATCTCAATACAATCCAAATAGACATAAAATGCTTTGTGTTCCCAGTGTAATCTAAAATAAGATCATTTATAGATTTATTGGTATGCATACATAAATGACATCCAAAGTCCACTTTCTGTTTGGAGCCACAAATCCTAATTTCCTTTATTCCCACACCCGTTCTTCCTTTTCAGGATGCAGTACTGTCCATCGGGCTGTTACTCTGCCACCCAATTATTAGCAATTCAAAACTTAGTGTTTCCTAGTAACTGCTGTTCTTATTACTAAAATAGTTTCTAATAATCTTGAATTTGAAGAGCATAACATATCATTTATGTCAATCTTTTTCAAATCAAAGAACAATTAAGCAGCTGCATTAGATATCTTACTATTTGATTGGATCTTATATGTATTCTAAATAGTAGATATATGATTTGCATCATTTTCTCTTTCTCTCCTTCTCTATCACTGTCTCTCTCTCTCTCTCTTATAATTGATAATAGAGATTTTAATAATAAGGAAATATTGACTCTTCCTCCTGCTTGGTCATCCACCAGCATAGAAAATATTTCCCACTCCCTTTACTCAGTGCAGACACAGAGCAGCACTTCCTCACCATGGGCCACTGGCACAACCTTTGTACATTTCTGACAGCTTAGATCTGCTTGTTAATCTGCTTTCCTTGCAGGAATGAGTGAAAATATAAATGTTTTCTGAAACTCTCAATATCAAATGTTCTCCTCATCTAAAAAATCGAACTTATATCCAAACTTGAACTTCATTTTATAATTAGAATCTATTAAATTACCATGTTACCTCCACTTCACCCTCACTCATCTTCTGGATTTTTCTACAACTTTCTCAAACATCATCCTATTTTTGTCGTTCCTTCTTACCTTCCTCCCTTCTTTCTTTCCTTCTTTTGTTGCTTCTTTCCTTTCTACCTTTCTTTTCTCTTTTTTCTCTCTCACTCATTTTCCCTATCCCTTACTTTGGTGTATGCTGCCTTGGATCAAGCACATGAACAGACAATGTATGGCTAATTTATGCTGTTAAATATATAAAAGAGTCTACAAGACTGAGAGTTTAAAAAAAAAAACGTGATTTTTGAAAAGTCTGGGGAGACCCATATTTACAAGACTTTTATTGCTGTCATTTTATTCAGGAAATTAGTCTTTTATGCTTTCTGTAAGGATCCCCTAGGCCCTCTTTTATATTGGCATGTTTATAAATTCCTTGTTTTTTACAGCAAGGCAAAAGTATTCTAAAATGTGTTCTTCTCTCACCACAATTGACTGGAAAAAGATACAAAGGCATTCTGGAATGCATAGAATGTGCTGGCTAGGACCACAATACCATAGGCCACTAGGCATCCACTGAAGATTTCTTTCCAGGAGTGATTGAAACGTGTAATGAGGAAGATGTTTTAGAAGAAAGAACATTTCTTGTCTTGGAAACATGACTGCTATAATTAAAGAACAGACAGCTCAGCCATTGGGCATAGAAACCCTAAACAAGTTTTCCTGAGCCATTGCTTACCTTGGCTAGTACTAATCAGATGCTATTTGGAAGGGCTCCTCATGAAAGCATCTTACCTTGGTACCTCCGGACCTTACTGCTTCAAACAGAAGAACTATGGCTCCTTTGTCACTTAGGAAATTCTCCCAGGGCATAATTGACCTTCTGGCTCCATACTCAGCTCCTGAAGTTCTCGTCAGACCTACAAACCCCTCTATGCACTGAGCCATCTTGCAGGCCCTAAAGAAAACTTTCTAACTACATAAAGTACAGTTACTAGTCTCTCTTGATTTTAAAGTTGGGGGATTTGTTTAGCATTTCTGTTTAGTTTTTTAATTTAATTATCTTTCCTTCTTTTTATATGTATGCATGTTTTGTCTTCATGTATATCTGAGCATGACTTTGTGAGCCTGGTGACTGTGGAGTCCAGAAGATAGAATTGGATCCTCTTGAATTGTAGTTGCAGACAGTTGTGAGCCACCACATGAGTGTTGAGAAGCAAACCGTGGTCCTCTGGTTTATCAGCCAGGGCTTTCAACTACTGAGCCACATTTCCAACCATTTGGATTATTTTCTAAATAGCAAGACATGCAACTTTGTATATCTTTCCTTCTCTAAGTTCTATATCACCATAGTGTAACTCTTTTCAAGAGATATTGAAGAAGGAGGTTATTTAGTCAATTTTCTGCAAGAGCTCATTTTCAACATTCACCTGAATACAGAAACTAATTTGACTTAATTTGACACTAAAGAGGTCTCAGAACTAAGTGATAAGAAATACATGAATTGGTTGCCAGATACATGGATTCAAATTTCCAATTTCTTTCTGGTTAATAGATTCTTCGATTGAATGTAGCATTTGAGAGCTGACCACGTACAAAAGCAAAGTAGTTAATATATGTTTTTCTATTGATTCTATAATAACATATAATATATTGATATTAGTCCAATTAGCAGATGAGTAAAAGAATAAGCATTAAACAAATCAGATATATTATTAAAGGAATACAAAATAATGTCACTGATTTCCAAATTATTTCCAAGGTTGAGCGTGTAGCAACTCTATAACAACTGCTTTCTCCTTCATATTCTTTTCTTTTTTTAATCTCATGTAAGTTTATAATACATAAATGTGCATATTTTTTGTAAACTTACACACCACATAATAGTCAGAGTCAGTGATGCAGACTCAAAAGGACATCAATAACTTAAGCTTCACTCTCTTCATTGCCTTTTCCTTTAGATGGCATATAATTTATATCTTTCATCGTAATTCTTAATCCTTAAATTTGGAAACATTGTTAAAAAGGGAATTGCTTGAATGAATGAATGAATCAAGTGTTATTTTTGTAGCTTGGGCAAATTAACACTGAATCCATCTCACAGGAGCTGTCTTTTGATATTTTCTCTTTATGTTACACCAAAACTAGAGATAACTCATAAAACTCTGAAAGCAGGTGTTAGGAATATTCCTAAAAACGAGCCTCTCCACCAACACAAACAATTCCAATCAGAACAAATCAAACCAAATTAAAAGATATCCAGGTTTAATTGGATGTCTGCACTGTCAGGTGGCCTGAGAGGGAAAACAGAAAGCCAACCTGACCACCAAAGAGGAAGAAGACCATGTGTTTATTTTCTGGGAAGCAATTTAAATAGCCTGTGGGAGTGATCTTGACCTTTCCTGGGGAGGAGTCAAGGTTTGGTGGGCTCTTTGACCCTCCCTGGGAAGGGGTCAAGGTTTCATAGGCTCAGGGGAGGGAACTTCCAAAGATGAAGGCCAAGGGCTGAGATTACATTCCAGACTCTTTGTATAAGTGGTGACAGGAAGCTGAGGTGATACTTATGAACAACATTTTAGGCTCTTTGGATGAAGGGGCATCGACTCAAGTCTGGTTACTTCCTGTGGGCATGGGGCAATGTGGGGGAGGGGAGAGCTGGGTGTTGGTGGGTTCACACTAAGCTAGAGGTGTGGCTAGAAAGGCATTCTGTTTACTGTCATCCCCGAGATTCCAGGCATCCGTTTCTTGAGGGAGATGAGAAGGCAGGTGACTAGGAGAAAAAATATTGTTGTTACCTCTCTTATCTGTATCAACAAAGATGACTATGCCAGGATGAGGGGCATAGGCCCTTCATTGTGGAATCTTAGAAAGCCGGAGGGTGGAAGGTCCTAACTGCTGGACAGACCAAGTGTCCTGAGTAGGTGCCCACTTGAGCCTAGAGAGATAGTACCAGCATGGATGCCCCAAGCTTGGCAGCCGAGGGGGTAGTAAGGATTACCGTGTGAAGTCCTGTCCATCAAGATTCAAGAGACCTAAGAGCTAGCTCTTTGAAGAGTACTCTGTCCCCTGGGGAAAGTGGGGCAGGTTTAGGGGCATTAGGGTCCACTGGTGTGGGGGCAGGGACACAACTGCCAGCATGCGAATGGAGAAGGGACCTCAGAAGGGAGAGGTAGGGTAGATACCCCACCAGTGGAGAAGTTTTGTTTGATGAGTTCATTGGCCCTCTCCACCTTTCCTGAGGGTTTTAGATGATAGGGGATATGGAATTTTCAGGAGATGTTGAGAGCTTCTCACACAAGCTCCATGACCCTGGAAGTGAAGGCTGGCCCATTGTCCATCTGGATGACCTGTGGGATGCCAAACCAAGAAATGATTTGGTCAAGGAGTACCTGAGCCCCCACATCTGCTGTTCTCCTGGAGGCCAGAAACACCTCTATCCATCCTATAAAAGTGTCCACAAGTGTTAGGAGATAACAGAGTTTTTTATGAGTAGGCATATGGGTAAAAACAACCTGCCAGTCTTCACCCAGTTGGCATCCACAAAGCTGATGTAGAGACCGAGACCAGTGTATGTGAAAAACCCCCTGTGGATTGGCCTGCGCATACATCTGGCTGGAGGAGTGAACCTGTGGAATACGATCTCAGAGATGGGGGGGTCAAAGAAGGGCTCCAAGAAGCAGAACAAAACTTGGGGGCCTATGTGTAAGGTCTGGTGGATTCTGAAATGATGGACAATGCCAGGTCTTGAAGAAGGATGAGACGGTTATTTAAATAGAACCATCCATCCTTTGTTTTTGTGCTCCCCCTTTTTATAAGCTCATGCCTCTCTTTAGGTTGGTAACAGGGCTGATAGGAGGGAGTTATGAACAAAATATGAATCACAGGAGCTGGAGGCCAGCCTCCGGGAGTGCCCTAGTCAAGGTAATTAATTTGTCTTTTTGTGAGGAGGTTCCCATTGGCAGGCGGGTCACTTCAACTGTGTTAGTGAAAGTGACCACTGCATATGCTGCCTGGTAGTTTCCTGATTTATAAGGTAACTTCCATCAACAAACAGGGTGAGTTGGGGATCTGTAAGTGGCTGGTCTAGAAGACCTGGCTGAGGTGAGGTTAAAGCCTCCATGCCTCTGGGGAAGAGTGAGAGTAGGTGCCAGATGAGGAGGGAGCAGCAAGGAGAGTTGCAGGGTTTAGGGCAGGACTGGGGGCCAAAGTAATTTGGGGGTTTTCTAGAAACAGTAAGTGAAAAACCTGGACTCGTGAAGGCCGAAGGAGAGAGAGGAGTGTCTCAGAAGGGCTGAGAGGTGATGGATAAAATACACCGTGATTGGCCTGCACAAGGTGATTGTGAAAGCCTCCCAAGTGAGTTCAGCTGCTGCTTCCAGGGCTCTCAGGCATGGTTGCCATCCACAGACAGTGAGGTCCAGCTGTTTGGATAAACGGCAACAGCTGAGAGCACAGCTGAGTCATAGTTGGTGAGACTCGATATCTCAGGGATCCGAGGAAGTTCAGGAACACAGAGGTGGCCTGTTGGGACAAAGACAATGTAGGACTGCAGAGAAGGAGATCATGGATGTACTGAAGGAGTGTGCTAGGACCTGGGTCAAAGTCAGAGCTTGGCCAAAAAAAAAAAAATGGGGGCTATCCCGAAAACCCTGAGGGAGAACAGTCCATATGAGCTATCTGGAGGACTGGGAGTCAGGGTCTTCCCAGTGAAGGCAAAGAGGAAGTATGAGTCAGGGTGTAAAGGGACAGTAAAGAAGGCATCTTTTAGGTTCAGAACAGTAAAGTAGAAAGTGGTAGGAGGAACATTAGACAGGAGATTATATGGGTTGTTAGCCAGTGGGTGAACTGGAATGACTGCCTCATTTATGAGTCAGACGTCTTGAACCAAGTGGTAAATTCTGGAGGGCTTACACAGAGGAAAGCTGGGAGTGTTACAGGGTGAGTCGATAGGAATCAAAAGTCCTTGAGATAGGAGATGGGTGATAATAGGCTTAAGGCCTCAGCAGTGGGTGTCAGAAATAGAAAAGTGGGGTCTGTAAGGGAAGGACAAAGGGTCTTTAAAGCTAACTAGTACTGGCTGGTGATGAGTAGCAAGCACAGGAGTGGAGGTATCCCATACTTGGGGATCTACTGGATCAGGGAGAGTAGGGACAGAATACTCTGGGGTAGGAACCTGTGAGGCTGTTAAAGTGAGACGAAAGTGTGACTCAGGAGAGTGAGTGGGGGCCAAAGTGAGTGTGGCCCCGAAGCGGCTGAGAACATCTCAAACCCAATAGATGTGCAGGGCAAGCAGGTATGACTAGGAAAGAATGAGAGAAAAATCGCCCTGCAAGAATGCAGGGCAGTGGCAAAGTTTTAAGTGGGAGGAACGGGTTCCGTCTACCCCCATGACTAAAATTTGTGAGGGGAACATAAGGCCTGAGTGAGATGTAAAAACAGAGTAGGTAGCTCCAAGACAAAAGCAATGAACTTACCCACTACCTGCAGCATTACCCTAGGCTCTGAGAGGGCGATGGGAGTCACCAGGTCTGGGCTGTGTCAATCCTCCGCAAGGCCGAGAGGTTCGAAGGTTGGCACAGTCTCACTTGCCGATGTTGGTGAGGCTGCATTTCCATGGCATAGCATAGAGGATGATCCCACACAGGGGCATTGTGATTTCCAGTGTCCATGTTGCTGGCAGACAGGGCATGGCCTCATAGATGGGGGCCCAGGGCAATATCATGCCAAATGGCCATTTAAACCACATTTGAAGCAGTCTTCAGGTGAGGTTGATTAGGCTGAGGTCTGGTAGGATGGAGCCTTGTGGCTGACTTCCCTTGTCCGCCTTCTGGGGGTCCCAGTGGCCTCAGGGCAGCTGCTAGGGCTTGGGCTTGGAGCATTGTTGCCTCTTGTAGCCTTGTCTGTCAGGAAGACTCAGCTGTTTCTTCTCAGACATTAAAAACTTTAAAGGCCATTTTCACCAATTCTTGTATGAGGGTTTGGGGACCTTCCTCAGCCTTTTTAAAACGTTTTTCTAATATCTGGTACTGACTGAGAAATAAAATAGATAGCGAGGACCATGCCTCCTTCTGGGGAGGCTGGGTCCAGTCTGGTAAATTGGACCATGGTCTCCTGTAATCGGTTTTAAAAAATGGCTGGGTTTTTGTCAGCAAGCTCTGTGATCTCTTAAAGTTTGTCAAAAGTAACTACTTTTTCTGAGACCATCTCCATACCCTGAAGGAGGCAACAAACCATGATGTTCTGCCTCTGCTGGCCGTTCTGGCCAGGTTGATAATCCCAGTATGGTTCTGTGGCTGGCATGGCCACTTCCCCCACAGGGACTGTACTGTTTACTAGGTGAGTCTGGTCTGCGTACTGTCTAGCTGCTGCCTCAATTCTACTTCACTCTTCAGGAGTAAGAGTAGAAGCCTGGATGACGCAGAAGTAATGCTAGTTTAGATCATAGGCCTGGGATAGATAGCGAAACTCCTTAATATAAACAGAAGGATTAGCAAAGAAGGAACCCAACCACTTTTCTATTTGAGAGAGATCTGGAAGAGAGAAGGGAACAGGGACTTTAATAATGCCATCAGCTCCCGCTCCCTCCTGGAGAGGGCAGAGAAGGGCAGGGTTATAAGGAGATCTGGTATGGGAGAAGACAGGGAAGTATTGGGAGGGGTTAGTCCAGTGTGTAGAGGGCAGGGTTATAAGGAGATCTGGTATGGGAGAAGACAGGGAAGTATTGGGAGGGGTTAGTCCAGTGTGTAGAGGGCAGGGTTATAAGGAGATCTGGTATGGGAGAAGACAGGGAAGTATTGGGAGGGGTTAGTCCAGTGTGTAGAGGGCGTCCAAGAAGTAGGTTGAGGCATGGGGGTTTAGAGGCAGTAGGAGAGAGGGAAGGAGAGGAAGGTGGGTAGGGAGAAAGCTGATCTTGAAATTCTGGGGAAGGAGTAGGTAGGAATGCTAAGAATGTTGTTCCACAGGAGGGGGTTGAGTAGTAAGAGTTTGAGGTAGTGGGGGAGGGGCCAGTGTCTCCGGATGCATGGTCATGGCAGAACTATCAGGATACCAATTTCCAGATGGCTGGGAATCTGGAGGCACCGTGACCCTGGTGACCAAAACCAGTGCTGCATGACACTGGCTACTGAGGAAGGGTGAGAACACAGTGCCCAGAAATTGTGGACTTATGAGAGTTCTGTCCATTTATCCCCATGGTGGCAAAAATTTTCTAGGTCCCAGAGGATGGAAACCCCAAAAGTTCCCTGTGGTGGCCATTACGTCCCATTGTCAATGTCGTATTGAGGCCAAATCTTAGTGCGTAGAGAAAGTAGCCTTTTGGGACAGAATGTATCGGACAGTTCCAATTTATAAAGATTTTGTAGGAGGCAGCCCAGGGTCAATAATGGATCTGGCTTTAAATTGCGGGAACCCATTTGTAAGCCTATGCCCGACTGCGGGGCTCAAGTCTATCACTGGGACAACCCGTGAGCCAGAAACAGGGCTGTGATAATTGAGCGGTAGGTGTCCCTGGCCAGCAATTTCACCTGACTCAGCTGCCTGGATTGGACTTTCACAACGCTATTGCGATTTCAATGAAAAGCTTGAAAATCAACAAAACTAAACACGAATGGGTACTCCAAATTCTAAGAGCAAAAAGGGGGAACTCATCGAGTAGACGCCTATGTAGCCTGGAAGCCAATTTTAGTCTGGCGGAGAGCGGGTGCCTTAAGGGCATTTCCCAACACGCGGCCTTTGAGCCTGTGGAGAAAAACAGCCACCACCACCCACCCACCCACCCCCACCCCCCGCCCCCGAGCGGGACCTTCAAAACTGTTAGGAATATTCCTAAATCGAGCCTCTCCGCCCACACAAATAATTCCAATCAGACCAAATCAAACCAAATTAAAAGATATCAAAGTTTAATCTGCACTCTCAGGTGTCCCAAGGGGGGTAGGTGACAGAAAGCCGACAGAACCACGAGGGAAGACCTTTTGTTTAGTTTCTGGGATGAGTTTAAATAGCCTATGGGAGTGGTCTTGACCTTTCGTGGGAAGGGGTCAGGGGAGGGAGCTTCCAAAGATGGAGGCCAGGGGCTGAAATTACAGCAGGAACAGAATAAAAATAAAAATTTAGTTTCAAACACAATTGATTGAATTGGATCAAGGTAATTGGAATTTCTACCAATAACAGATATCAATCTGTAGCTATGCCGGTCATGCTACAAATCAGCACTTTTTGGGATCCTTCCGTCAAATTATAACCTAAAAGCTCTTCAAAAATTCTCTTCAAAATGATGAGACAAACATTTTCTCTTTGTATTCCACTATTATAGCAATTAAAGGCAATGTGAGGTGTCATATAATTGATAACAGATCTTTTGTCCGAAAGTACATTTTTAACCAGAGCAATATTAAAATGGGAACTGCAAACAGAGCCTAAGGGAACTGGCAGTTAACTTTTTCCTCCTGAAATCTTTGATATTCCTTTGGACTTATTAGATGCTTACTGCTTTGACCAGAATGAGAGACAAGGGATATTTCAAAGATGAGTTGCCCCTTATCCTGGCCAAGAAAGCAATGAGAAAAAAAAAATTATTTCCCAGACACAGTATATAATCAAGAAAAAAAAACTTGAGAAAAAAATTCATATGTTGGAGGATGAACATCATGCTTCCTGGATCCCAGAGTCTTCTGCTATATACTGGGATAGAAAATTATAGTCTTGCTATTGACAAAGAATTGTGTTGAATGTATGGTAGGACACTATGTATGAAAACACTCTGAAAATTCTACAGTCTGTAAAATAGAATTCACTAAACATTTGCTGTATGCAGGGTATTACACCCAAGAGCTTGAAATTAAATTGCTTGTTTAATGTTTCCAGCAACACCTTGAGGCAAAAATTGACTTTGGCAAGGAAGCTGAAGACTAGAGCGCTGAAGTAATCTGCCCAGGGTAATAGCTGAAGCCTGGAATTTCACCCCCATGTTTATACTGCAGAATGTGTGTTACAGGAATGTCTGTTTCATTCAGAAAGGAGAAAAGAGGGGTAGAGAGAATGAGAGAGTGAGTGAAGACAAAATCTTCACTGCTCTTGTGAGCAAAGCTAATTTCTGAAAAGTTCAAAGGTCCCCCTACACTCATTCTCATTCCTGAGCGCTCATTGGAACTATTAACATAGCTTTAAAACAATACTGAAGCCTACATTCTTCTCCAAGGAGCCTCAAGCTCTTTAAAGCTCCCAGGAAATTCTACTGTAGCCAAATGAGTAAATAACACAATAGTGATAACCCAAAAAGCATGAAGCCACCAGCTTGCCCAGATATAGGCTCTGAAGGTTCCTTTAGCATGTAAAATAAAAGGCATGCACAATGAGACAGTGGGGGAAGGGACGAATGGCTAAGAATTGATGGAATTCAATTTTCATCGCTCTATTCTGAATGGCAACTTTCCCAGCAGATACATTACTAGTCATGTCCCAGCCATAAAACATAGAACTCTCATTTCTTCTGCAGCATTATATACTCTGAGTGCTTTTCAGCATTATTAACCTCCATGATCAAAATAGATTGGAAGGCTGAAAGCCAGGGAAAACCTCTTTACATCTTCTGAATTGCAAAGCCACTCTCTGAAAAAGAAGTCACCCTGTGTCTGAGTGTTCCTGTTCAATCATACAAGCCAAGAGTTACACAATTTCTCTGTGTGAAAAGAGCAGGTTTAAAAAGGACGATGAACCTTGGAAAATAAATGCACTTTAATTAGACTCATTCCTATTAGGATAATAGCATACTTTGTCTGCATAGTGTCTCCTATGATCAAGGCCATCACTGCTTTCTTTAGCCATATTTTCACGCTAAAACTAAAACACATAACAGGAAACACCCATCATTACTGCTGCTCAGTTTACACTCCCCTCCTATTTAGGTGAATCAAACAATTGACAGAACACAAGGTCGTGTCCTGGTGGGGAAGCTTCAGAAATGTAAATATTCCTTCTGCCTCCCAGAAAGTGACTATTGCAGTCTGATAGTACAAACCATCAGATGCTTTCATTCAGATCACAGACATTTGAAGGAAATATGTGACATCTATTAGAGATTGTTCACAGTGGCTACTCCAGAGAAAGAGTCAAGAAGCTAACCAAGTTTACATACTGCTAAGAACTTTATGCCGATCAGTCAATTCCTCATTGATTCCTTTCTTAGTTTCCCGTTCCATAAAATGTATACTGACACTGAATTCCAAACATGTGGGTACTGATAACGGTTGACTCTGTCCAGATAAGTAATATGGAATATTTGATGACTATTAAGATTTATTTATTTATACAAGATTTATATTATTCATATATAAATACAAAATTAATAAAACCCAGAATCTGACATCAAAGATCAGTAAGTAACTAAAACATTAGATAGAGTTTTTAATCATTCAAAATATATTTGATGAATTTTATTTTTCACTGTCTGCTAAAATATACCTCTATTCTCACGGACTCTGGACTGACAGCTGGGGATCCTGCATGGGGTCGAACTAAGCCCTGTGAATGTGATTGACAGTTATGTGGCTTGACCTGTTGTGCTGATGGTGGTGGGAGAGCTGGGCAGTGAGACCAGGACTTAGATTGGGTGCTTGAACTGGGTTTGTGGATCCCATTCCCTACGGTGGGATGCCTTGATCAGCCTTGATACAGAGGAGAAGGGCATAGTCCTGCCTCAAGTTAGCATATCAGACTTTGTTGACTACCCAAGGGAAGGGGCCTTACCTCCTCTGAGGAGTGGATGGAGGGGAGAAGTGGGGAACAGAGGTTTGGGGAAGGGAATGGAGGGGGGACTGGGGCTAGTATGTAAAATTAATTTAAAAAAAAAATAAGAAATACCTCCCTCCATCCCTAACCCCTGGAAACCCTCTCCTGTGAATCCAGTAACTTCTTTCTAACCAGTCTACAAGATTCAGGCCAACTACCCGCTTCTCCACACTTTTATAGACTCTCCCACCCACAGGCAGTAGAATGCTGGTAAATGTTTAACGATTCATTCTCTGGGAGAAATCCATGCTTGCAATGTTTGCCAATTTCTGTCATATAAATACTGTCATCATAGTTGATTTTAAGCCAGCAGCACGGCATTGCCATGCACATAGCTGCGAAGATGTGAACCTTGCCAACTCTCACAATCTGGCATAAATTGGATACAACCACCTGTAACTCCAGTTCCAAAGGATTCAAAGCCTGCTTCCAGCTTCCCTTGGTACCCAGGTGCACATGGCACACACACACACACACACACACACACACACACACACACAATTAAAAAGAAAATAAACCCTTAAAACTAAAGAATACCGCTGTGGCCCCATGTAGAATCAGCTGTCTTTTCAATTGAATTTTGATGAACTTTACTCAGCAGAACCTAATTTGCTCCTTCCCCTTCCATTATACATCTATCTCACTCACTCCAATTAACTATAAGCTCCTTGACAGCAGAAACTTTACCAGTTTTTAAATCAAACCTCTAATGTTTGGCACATGGTAAGGATTCAATAAAATTCCAGTTAGCTCGTCATCTTCTGTGGCAATCCTGCCCACTCTCTAATCATGGGGCATTGAAAAGACGACAATGGATCCCATGCAACACTTTTTCTTCATCCCCCTGTTCTGTTTCTTCTCCACTCCTACCATGACCCATGAGCAGGGAAGTTCAATTAGAACTAATTTCTGCCTCATGATGGAATAAACGTCTTGTTACCAGATGTGTGTCATGTTTTAGCTCTTCCTGAGTAATGAATTATTTTCCTTAACTAAAAAGCTTTCAGTGATTGCTGGCAGCAAAATCATTCATGGATAGCCATTTATTGTATAGAAAACATTGTTGAATGTCATAATGTGAATCATACTTCACTATTTACAAATTCTCTTCAAATCTTAATAATAAAGTATTTTGAAATTCACAGCATTTTAACCTAAAGCTATAATTTATCAAATTTCCTAATTCCAACTTCTCTTCAACTTGAAAGCTCAAAAACCCATCTACATAATTTAACCTCTTTCTTTAAGTTTTAGTAGCATAGGCCAACCATATACAGGTAATAAAACTCTGTGCTAACTGTGAAATTTGCTCCCTATCAAAAAAAAAAAGAAAGCTTTTTTTCTGAGTCACATTATATTTAATATAAGATTTTATCCCTGGCAGATGACATAGAAGTCTAATTTTATAGTGAGACTATTTATAAGAATATTGCCAGTGATAATCATTTCACCTGTTTCCTATTTGCTTGCAAATATATTAGCTATTTTACATGTATTCTGTCCTTACAGCCTTTTATACAGCAATGCAATTAATGATCTAAACAAATGTAGACTTTTTGACTGCAGGGAGTCTTCTTGGTATTTTTTACTTTCCTAAACGAATGCTGTCAACCACAGTGTGGTGCAAATGGACTGAGAATGTGCAAGCTTTCCAACTTGAATATCTTACTATAAAACTAGTAAAATCCAGTCCAAAGTCTAGGAAGAATTCAGACATGACATGAAATAATGTTCAGACAAATGGATTATTTCATATTCAGTCATATTGTCTGGATATTTAATTAATAGAACAACTATATTTCTATTGACAGTCTGAACCTCCTAAGACCCATAGCCTTATTTCCTTCTGGAAGCATGCACCAAAAGGAACTTTGTGTACTTCAGTTTATTGTCAAATATATCTTGTTTCCATTAGGGTCTGAACACAAAGACATTCACTATGTCTTTATTGATAATTGCACCTGATTAATTGTACCACAAACTCCTACAGAAGGAGTATTGAGTAGTTTCTTTATTAATTAACATAGTCAAGTTGAGGAAAACAATCTACATGAAGGATAGCTTGCATAAAAATAATTAAATCATTAATCTTATCCACATGAACATGTACACTTTTGCAAGATCAGTCCCTAGAAAAGATTCAAACTGGAAGAGCACTTTTACATATCAATGATGTAGTGAATTCATTTGGACTATCATAGAATTCTTTTGACGGTGCAAAGTTTCATTAGGACATAATCAAAAGACAGTCAAGAATTTTGTAATGGTAATCTTTAATGCACTTTTTCAAACTATCAGGTCATTTAGGGAGAAAGCTGCACTCCAGTTTTTATTTCAGCAAATAGGCAGCAGTGTAGCTCCAAAGCATACCCAAGCTTCCTCATACTGAGATATTTTACCTAAGACCATGGAGCGGTCCTGTGCAATATCAGAGGTATGTAGAGCAGAATCTGCGAGGCGGGCCACACAGTCTTTCTGAGGAGGTGGGAAGAGAACCTGAACTGAGGAATACATAGGCCTGAGAAGCAGTAATTTAAAACAATAAGTAAAGAAGGTTGATGTGATTGGCTCAAAGAGGCTCCTTATGGAATTGGGCAAGAAACTGCTCTTGCCTGGACTGTTGCATAAACTGGACACAAAGAACCCACAGAGAGAAGACTACTAAACTTGCCTAAAGGTGAGATGATCCTTCAGAGTTCCTGCTTCATGAAAGAGTCTGTGAGACATTCTGCAGGATACAGAAGAAAGTAACTGAACTGTCTTTAAATTTTCCTGCTTCATGGAAACGTCTCCTGGATACTATGGGCCTGTAGGCTGAAGATGGATGCCCCAACGATACAGAGGAACTTTGGGTGACTGTACAGGCAGCGAGATGTCTCTGTCATTCCTAGAGTTTGGAAGTTGCTTATTACTTGTTTACTTAAGTAATATTATATCCTTCTGGAGTCTTTGATGGAGTTGAAGAATGGATAGTTATAGTTTTCCTTTGTCATGATAAAAGATAAAATAGGTGGTAACTGTAATTCTTGCTTGATAACTGTTTTGTTATATGTAACTTTACTATGTTAAAATGAAAGCCTTTCTTTTTTGTTTAAACAGAAAAAGGGGAGATCACTCTACCAAGGTCGCGATCCAATCCCTCTGGCGGACACCGCATGGAGAGAGAGCGTACCTGTGTTCTCTCGATTTTCTACCTGGGGTCCCAGTAGCCACACCCCAACTTGATGTGATTGGCTAGTGGCTCTTCCCCCATCAGAAGGTTCTTAACACAGCAAGGAACAAACACATGTAACTTCTTATTCCTTAAGAGCTGGATAGTCCATAACATATAATAAGGTTCAAGAAGGATTTTTTTAAAGTTATGAATGGCCAAACTCTGACTGGCTACTGAAGAGAGGCTGGGATATTTGGATCCCAGTTTTTTTGTTAACAGAGACACTAGTTAATGAAATATTTGTGGCTCCCAGGAGTTAAAATAAAATATTTAGTTAGGTAAATCATTAGATTGACCATATATATTCCATGGCACTTGTTCTCCCGTTTGCAAAGATTGCCTAAAGAACAGTCCCATAGTCAAGGGTGTCAGAATCTGGGCTCCTACAGTGGCCTGCTTATTTACAGCTGTGTGGTTGTGTAAGAGTCTTTAAACCTTCATGAAATGAGTCTTACACTATTTCTCCAGCCCTCATGTCCTCCATCATGGTGTTACTGTGGGAAGTGAGTGAAATTTGGCTTTGTAAACTATAAAGTACTGTGTTTATGTGAGTAGTGCATGTTTTAATCATCCAGTTATCAATACCTCATAAGGAAATCAACTAAAGCTACATCATAGAAAATAATTAGTTCTACAAGCCTTCACATGGGCTAAACATGGAACTCAGTGGTAGAGAAGTTGGCTAGTATGGTCACTGGCCTTAACTGAATCTCCAGTGCCACAAAAGCAGTGTGTAGATGACTATAAGACAATCTAATGTCTAAAGGATTTTTCCGTTTTGCAGTTGCTTATCACAACAGCTACCGAAATCTACAAACTGTCCTCAGAAAATCTTGCCTTACCCTTCTCTAAACCCTCTTTCAACTAGATTTGGGAAACTGTTCCTGATTCTCTTTACATCATTTATTTCTCAAAGAGCAAAACTAAGTAAAAAATCAGAAACAATGAACAGAAGGATACCATCCCAGGAATACTTATATACTAATGTTTGTGTTGCCTCACAATTATTTCTAGACTAGAATAGAGTGATGTGTTATAACTTCTCACTGCTTTATATGAGAACAGTATTATATAAGGATTAAATTAGTTGGAATTTAAACACCTCAAATTAACAAGTATTCCCTTAAATATCTGCTAGTTAGTTGACATAATGACAGGTGCAATTCTCAAAGAAATGTATGTCCCCTTAGAGAGATCACATATTTGTCCCTGAACAATGACATATGCATTATATGCATAAGAAGTTGCTTGTCCAGTGATTTTCTGGCCTCCTTATGATCACAACATATGGTGCAAAACATAGGAGTCTCAATTATATCTTATAAGTGTTAGGATCTTCAATCAGTCATTTATGCTTTTTGAACTGCTAGCTTCTTAATTTTGAAGTGGGGATTATAAGCAAACACACCTCCCACTGGGAACGATGACATATTCTCTCGTAAAGAGATGTAAAGTGTTTGTGCACTAAGCCTTGCACAGAGTAATACACAGGGAATGGAAAATACAATTTACAGCTATCTCTGAGGTTCCACAGAGATCTTTTGGGTGCTACAGCAACTGGGAGCAAGCTTTGTGGCATGAAAACACCAGCTGTTGCAACTTGCACAATGCCATCCCCAGTGATGTAGGGGATGAGTAGCCAGGGAAAAACCAAATAGTTAGCTCATTTCCCAGTGTTCCACCTCAGCTGGCTGTTCAAGATCTGGAAAGCTGCATTTGTTTCAGAGGATACCACATCCCGGATTGTCCCTTGGAGCCACTGCAGCAGGTGGCATTTATCTTATCTTCCACAAACTGTTGTTCTCTTCAAGGATCATTGCTTGTAGAAGCCACATATTAATTTCTTAATATTCTGGCATGGTCTTTCTACTCATAACAGGCTTCCATGTAAGCAGATCACTCTGGGCCTATTAAATATTGTATTTGTTTAACAGCCAAATAGTCACTATGTAAACATGCTTTGGAAGGATTGTTTTCACTGAGCTCTGTTAGAGGTCACTGCACAGAAGCTCATTACTTTGTTACAAGCCTGTGACTCTTTCATATCCCTCACATATCAGAGAATGACAAAAACTGCCAGAATAAATACTAACCATGGAGTGATTTTATTCAATCCATACAACCCTTAGGTCTTGTAGAGATCTGCATCATCTGAATAAGTCAGACATAAACATTTACTTTTCTTTCCCAAAGTACAATCTGTTTCTATTGTAACTAATATTGTAAAATATTTCAAAAAAAAAAAAAAACCAGGCAACCCAGTTTTGCTTCAAGAGCAATCATATAGCATGTAAAAAAGCAAAGGATTAAGTAGAGGTTAATTTTTTATCTCTTAGACATTTATGTTACTTTTTCTTAAGTTTGTACAAAAAAAATTTCCCAGCTGAACTAAAAATGTGGGATGCCCTTCTGTATGTCACAAATATGCCCTTCTTTTATTGATGAATAGTGCTGCTTTGGCCTATGGCAAGATAGAATATAGCCAGGCAGGATTGGCTAGGGACACTTAGGCTATTTGCGCATGCGGGAAGCGCCTGGACGCTCAGTCCTGAAGCATTGCCATATATGGAATTTGTTTACCTCCAAACTGCGAGAATGCAAGCGTATGGCTCCCTGCAGGGAACACTCATCCATTGCTAGTGGGAATGCAAACTTGTGCAACCTCTTTGGAAATCAGTGTGGAGGTTTCTCAGGAAATTGGGAATCAACCTACCTCAGGATCCAGCAATACCACTCTTGGGAACATACCCAAGAGATGCCTAATCATACTACAAAAGCATTTGTGCAACTATGTTCATAGCAGCATTATTTGTAATAGCCAGAACCTGGAAACAACCGAGGTGCCCCTCAATGGAAGAATGGATCAAGAAAGTGTGGAACATCTACACATTAGAGTACTACGCAGCAGTAAAAAACAATGACATCTTGAATTTTGCATGCAAATGGATGGAAATAGAAAACGCTATCCTGAGTGAGGTAACCCAAACCCAAAAAGACAATTATAGTATGTATTCACTCATTAGTGGACCCTAGCCATAAAACAAAGGACACTAAGCTTATAGCTCACAAGCCCAGAGAAGCCAAATAGCAAGGCGAACCCAAAGAAAATCATATATAGATACTCTTGGAAATTGGAAGCAAACAAGATTGCCAGGCAAAAGGTGGGATTACAGGGGTGGGGATAGAGG
>PVIU01019458.1:0-36337 GCA_004026605.1 Ondatra zibethicus
CCTGAGTCTCTTCCGGGCCATGCCTGCAGCCCAAGCCCCTTGTCCCCTTGTCCCACAGCCCTCAGCTATGGTCCTGGGGATGAAGTCTCAGTCCTTGCACATTTGTTAGTAGCAGGTGAAGTCATAGGTCAAAGGTTGCATTGATGAGCTTTTCTTTCAAGTGGCAGGTGGACATCTGGAGTCCAGTCCAGATGTGGAGTGTGGAGTTTGGAGTGTGGAGTGTAGCTGCCTGAAGGTGGACAGTGGCCTTGACTCAGTGTGTGATGAAGAGCCTGGTAGAGTGCAAGCAGAGCACACAGACCTGAGTGTGCATGCACATATGAGTGTGTTCTGTTTCGTTACATTTTGTGTTGGGATTATACCTAAGACAAGGCTCCACTCCTGAGCTGTGGCCTCAGCCCTTTGGGTTCTTTTACCTTCTTCCAGCATTGGGGTAGAACCCAGGGCTCTGAGCATACTAAGCAAGAACAGTGAGTCACATTAGTGTCTGTATATATACACACATGTACATGTGTGCGTCAGTGCTTGTAACATGTCAACTGAACAATGGTGCTGTGTTTAGTGATGGATAACGTGAGCATTGTTGGGTTTGGTGTAGGAATCTCACACGGGCACCAAAGGAAATGGTTCTGAGCCCTGTCATGGCTGCTGCGTGTGGCCATTATCGTGCAGAACGATTCTAATGATTCTAACGATGGGAAAGGTTTGCAGTGCTAAAGACCAGTACAACTTAAACCAGCAGGGCAGAAGCAGCCCACGGTGTGAATAGGAGAGCTCTGGAGTTGTGAAGGAAATTTATGGTTACTCTTCCTTCTTGAAAGTTTTTTAACCTCCTATGTTTGTCACACTGTTTTTATTTGGTTTGTATCTTTAATTTTATTTGTTTGTAAGATTGGTTGTTTTTTGTTTGTTTGTTTGAGACAGCCTTGGTGGGTCTAGAACTCACCTATGTAGACCAGGCTAACCTCAAATTCATAGATATCTGCCTGCTTCTGCCTCCTGAGTGCTGGAATCAAATACATGTGCCACCATGCTGAACCTTGTTTGCGTTTGGAAACAGGCTTTTATTTGACTGACCCCCAACTCAGTAAGTAGAATAGAATGACCTTGACTTCCTCATCCTCCTGCACCCTCTGCCTGAATGTCAGGTTTGCCGGAGAGTGCACCACACCAGCTTAATATGCTACTTCTGCAGTTAGAAAGGACAGGGGCCCCCAGCAAAGTCTGAGCTGGTGCTGGAGGCTTTGCTCTCCTAGGTTGACTGGAGTGTGGAGGCATCTGCAGTCCTTAGAGGATCAGGGGACCCCCCCATAGCTCCACTCTTCCCATGGACAAGCTCAGGTCTGTCTCCCTGAAGCCCCTCCCTTTCTTTGAAGCCATTGGCTGGCCTGGTGAACACACACCAGCACTGGATTGAGCCTGATGTGAACTGAACCCTGGACTTTGTGACTGTTCTGACCTCTGGCCCTGCTTAGTCTTGGGACCAGGGTTGTGGGCATCAGCGGGCATCAGGGCAGTGAATGTCCTGCCCTTGGATGATCAAGCTTGCTGGGCAGGGAGAATAAGCCCTAGCAATGTCCTTGCAGAGGCTGCCATGAGCTGGCAGGTCATGAACCCCACGTTCTAGTCCCCAGAAAGTGCAGGATGAAGATGGGACCGGGTGTGAGATCACCGGACCAAGGGAGTCCAGGTCCTGAGCATCACCAGCAGAGGACTCTGCTCATCACTGAGTGACTGTGACTTGGGGTACAGTGATGACTGCCTGAGGAAATCAATGGGCAGAACCCTTGACACCTGCCAAATGTTTCCCATCTATGTCAGGTTATGCCTGTGGCTGCTGAGGTCCCTATCCCTGCCACCTCAGACCTGCTGGCCCAAGTGCTTGGGTTGGACTCCAGATGAGCAAATAGGTTCATGATTCCACACCACCATCCACAAGTCAGTCAGTTTCTCTCTCTCTCTCTCTCTCTCTCTCTCTCTCTCTCTCTCTCTCTCTCTCTCATCTCTGTCTTTGTCTCCCAGGGCACAGCCTGGATCCCGGCCTGGCTGGTCTACTGGGACAACAGGCACCACGCTCCAGACAGCCTTTCATGGTCACCTTCTTCAGAGCCAGCCCGAGTCCTGTGCGGGCCCCTCGAGCAGTGAGGCCTCTGAAGAGGAGGCAGCCAAAGAAAATGAACGAGCTTCCCCATCCCAACAGACTCCCAGGGATCTTTGGTGAGAGTTGGATTGAGCCTCATCTGAGGCCCCTTCAGAACGTGGTGGTCTGCCGATGAGTCTAACTGGTGTGCCTGGCAGGGAGGGTGGGAAGTGTGCAGAGAAATCAGAAGCCCTGTGTGCCCAGGCCACCTGCTGAACACAGCCATACCCTGTGGTGACGGGAGCCACTGAGGACTGTTGAGCTGGGTCATGGCCTGAGCAGGGATCCAGAAGTAGAACTTGTGATTCCAATGGTTTAGTTTCCTGTTGTCCTCCGTTTGTAAATGTGCCTGTTAATGCCACCCCAACACTGGGAGTACCCATGGCAACTCCGTAGAGTGGAACCCCTGAATAGACTTTGTACCTTTCTGACCCTGCAGATGATGGTCACGGCTCCCGAGGCAGAGATGTTTGCCGTAGGCATGAGCTCTACGTCAGCTTCCGGGACCTCGGCTGGCTGGTAATGTCTGCTTCTCCTCTCTGAATGTCACCTGAAGAGCCTGATGTCTTCAGGGAGGAGGTGGAGCTACTGTGCCTTTAAATGTGAAAACAGAGGCCACCTGCCCAGTAAACTGTCAGCACTAGAATGGGGAAACTGAGGCAGGGTGGCGGGGCCTTTGCGCTCTTCCTGCCACAGCTGCTGCAGGAGGCGTGGGGGGCAGCTGTGGAGGACACAGCAGAGGGTGAGGCCTGGAGGACAGAGCTGGGGTCGCACCCTGCCCGCTGAGGGGATGAGGGTTCACAGCCTCAGGTCACCCTGTGACAGGAGTTGCGCCAATGGTCTTGGAAGGACACGCTGATGTGACTCACCTTTCCCTCCCCACAGGACTGGGTCATCGCCCCCCAAGGCTACTCAGCCTATTACTGCGAGGGGGAGTGTGCCTTCCCGCTGGATTCCTGTATGAATGCCACCAATCATGCAATCTTGCAGTCCTTGGTCAGTACCACAGTGGACAGCTGGGACCCAGGGGGCAGCGGCAGGCAGTGGGAAGAATGTCAGCAAGGGGGGCTTTCTCTGCAGACTTAGCTACAGAGTTTCTTTCCTGAACCTCAGTAAGAGTGGGCCTCTGTGTGCAGACACTTGGGCAAACATGCGCTGCCCATGGGGCCCCTTGGTCACACTGGGACACACATACAACAGATGGGCACCCCATGGCTGCCTGTGTGACCTCAGTGTGCCCAGTGGACATGGTGGCGCTGACCTTTCTAGTGTGCATGTATGCTTATCCGTCATGCCTGTCAGGTGGGCCTCCCCTTGGGCTCTCTGTTCTTCTGGGCCTTGGCTCATTCCTGGTGTTTTCCCCTCACATATCCCAGGCTGGATTCAGACTCAGTGTAACCAAGGATAACTTTGAACTTCTGCTCGCCTGCCTCTGCCCAGAGTGCTGGGATTATACGTGTGCAGTATTATGCCTAATTCATGTGATGTTGTGGATGAAGTCCAGAGCTTCCTGCACTAAGCAGGCACACAGCCAACTGAGATCTCCCCAGAGCCCTGCCTCTGCCTCTGTGTTTTGACCCCATTTTTTCCCTGACTGCTCCTTCAGGGG
This sequence comes from Ondatra zibethicus, assembly GCA_004026605.1. Taxonomy (NCBI): domain Eukaryota; kingdom Metazoa; phylum Chordata; class Mammalia; order Rodentia; family Cricetidae; genus Ondatra; species Ondatra zibethicus. The sequence continues at coordinate 3,750 of PVIU01019458.1, forward strand.
GTGGAGTGATGGAAGCAGGTTCTAGCAGGAGCCACACCGCAGCCTGTATTTGACAGGCATTGGTGCTTACTGACTCTGAGGTCTAGACCTTATTCTAGAATGCTTTTCCTGGAATCCTGCTGTCCCATGGTTTTGTGTTTATCTAGCAAGAGGCTGTGCCAAGTGATGCCCTGGACTGAGCATCATGAATTACAAAGAGCTGTCTGAGCTGATACCAAGGCGTCCTTTCACTGTGGCCACTGGCATTTGTTGGACACCTGGAGCCACTGTCCTGCGAGGAGCAGCCCAGGGTCACACTGAGATACGCAGTCTTTAGTCCCCTGGTATGATGGGTGGACCTTCGCCTCCCAGGTCTTGTTTCCTCCCCACTTTGCTCTGGACTCTGTTTCCCCTGTTGACAATGGCTTGGCCAAAGTAAGCAAATGCTTATGATCTGCCTGGCAGCAGACGTGACCATCTCTGTCCCCAGGGGAGACTGTAGTAAGAACATAAGCAAAGCAACCGTGAATGAGAGGAGAACCATGTGTTCTGGGGTCAAGTGGTTCATTGATGATAGGGGGAGCCTGGTTTGGGATTCTGCATCAGGACCATCCAGGGCAGCAATAGAAAGAAGAAAGTCATGCCGGGCAGTGTGGTGGTGTACACCTTTAATCCCAGTACTCAGGAGGCAGAGGCAGGCGGATCTCTGTGAGTTCAAGGCCAGTCAGGTCTACATAGCAAGTTCCAGGACAGATGGCCCCATCCGCTGTGAATTAGTTTGTAGATGCTGTGTGAGTGAAAGGTTGTTCTCCACACCATCACTCAGTGAAGCCTAGGGCTGTGGCCAGTGTGGGAAGGAGGAGGTACCTTGTAGTATCTACACTCCTGTCTCCAGTGGCCCACCTCAGGAAAGCTCCCCTCTGGAATTCAGCCATTTCAGCACACACCCCCTATACTCACAATGGACATCTCCTAGTTCTGCCCCATGCATTTGTAGATGGAGGTGGGCAGCAGCTACCCCCAGGTGCTAGTCTGGTTGTTTGTCTCCCTGGAGACCTGTCCTCCTCCACAGCCTCAGTGGTGCTGCTGCCGAATACCAGGCCAGTCAGCAGGGCTGCAGTGCAGAGGCTATGGGAAGAGGGTGTTCATCAGATTGCTTTGTGTAGCCCCTGCTCCCGGGACCTGGAAAGCCTGTGGAGCTCGGGGCGGCTGAACACACACACACACACACACACACACACACACACACACGGCAATGGTAGATTCTTGTTCCCTCAGCCTCCCCTCTGGTGGGAGCCTTGAGAGGAGTCCAGTTTGAACTCCAGGATAAGCATGTTTAGAGGCTAAAAGACTATGACTCACTGAGACTTCCAGGAAGGCAAAACTGCTTTAGCATGGGTGTATGGATTCACACCGCTTTCAAGGCCAGTGGCGGTGGGAACCCCACTACCTCTGTGCATCACCTACAAAGACAGTCTTGTCTCAGAAGTTCAGAGGCTGAGCCACATAAGTGGGGCAGAGTTCAAGAACTTATGTGTTCTAACTCAGTCTGCAGTCTCTCTCTCTCTCTCTCTCTCTCTCTCTCTCTCTCTCTCTCTCATACACACACACACACACACACACACACACTCACACACACACACACACACGGCTCTACACCTGTTGGGAATGTAGTAGCACGCAGAGCAGTGTGGAGCAGTGAGAATCCAGAAGAGGCATCTCAGCGGGTGCACACCCATGGGCACCCAGTGCCAGGGACCAGCAGAGTCTTCTGTGTCTGGCAGAGCGGATATGGCAGTGGACCGGGGCTGGGCTGAGAGTGCCAGTGGGTTTGTGTGTCAGGCCCTCTAAGCTCGTGCTTGGGCTGTGCTCTGAGGTCAGAGGGTGGGTCAAAGGTACAGCCGGGAGCTCCTCTAGCCAAAGGTAGAGAATGACCTTGGGCTGGCCAAAGGCACTAAGGTAGACAATGACCTTGAGCTGGCCAAAGGTGCTAAGGTAGAGAATGACCTTGGGCTGGCCAAAGGCGCTAAGACCATCTGGAAAGGAAGCAAGTGAGATCCGGGACTTTGCTGGGCAGGTCGTTGAGGAGGGCACCAGGTTCATGCCCTTGCCTGCATCCCCTCCCTCCTTGCCAGGTACACCTGATGAAACCAGATGTCGTCCCCAAGGCCTGCTGTGCACCCACCAAACTGAGTGCCACCTCTGTGCTCTACTATGACAGCAGCAACAACGTCATCCTGCGCAAGCACCGCAACATGGTGGTCAAGGCCTGTGGCTGCCACTGAGGCCCTGCTCCGCAGCCTGCTTCTGCTACCTTACCCATCTGGTCAGGCCCCCTTCCAGAGGCAGGAAACCCTCCTATGCTATCGTAGCTCAGACAGGGGCAACGGGAGGCCCTGACTTCCCCTGGCCACTTCCTGCTAAAATTTTTGTCCTTTCCCAGCTCCTCTATCCCCCTCCTTGGGGCTTGTGGCCTATTGCCCATCCCCTTCCGCTCCCCCAAGCACAGACTGAATGCACATGGCATCCCAGAGCTGTGCTGACTGAGGGGTCTGGGGTCAGCACTGAAGGCTCACATGAGAGGAAGACTGGTCCTTGGCCATCTCCAACCCAGAATGGTCAATCCCGGATGGTCTAAGGCGGCCCTGGAGTGTGAAACTGGCTGATCTGGGCCCTGCACCATTCAGTGTGGCAGGCGGCGGGGGCGTGTCTAGATATAACAGACACGTCCACTTAGATCAGTGCTTTGCTGTCCTCCTGTCTGTCCTGCAGAGTTAGCTTGTTAGAAATAGACTAGTCAGAGGCAGCTGTGGTAGTGCACACCATTAACCCCAGCACTAGAGAGACAGAGGATCTCTGTGAGTTCAAGGCCACACAGGGAGATCCTGTCTCAAAAAAGAGAAGACAAAAGAACCGTCTGGCTGGGACCAGTGAAAGGGACATTTTATGACCTGTGTCCTGGACCTGCCCTTCTGCCTAGGAGCAAAGGACCCTGGGAACTTCCAGTTCCCTCTACCATGGCTACCATGCTGACCAGTTGGGGGCTGGACACTGAGACAGAGTGAACTCTCAGAAGCGAGAACACCCTGAAGTGACTGGTGGAGGTTAGCACACAGTAGGGGCCACTGCTTCTTCTAGCTGATGGCCTGCTCAGGGATCCCCTCTGAGCACTCACGCTGCACCTGGACAGACCTCCACATCCTCAGCACAGAGCTGCAGAATGCCACCACCAGCGACTCAGAGGGAAAGGTCTTGGCTTCCCTCTTCTCCAGGAAGAGCCACCCATTCTGCCGAGGCCCTCCAGTCAGGCGTGGGGCAAAGGGGAGGAGTGTCCACGTTTGCTTATGTCTGGGAACTAAGAACAGGTTGGTCACCAAGTTGGCGTCACCCTGGGGGCCCAGCAGCCCCATCCTGTTTCTGGGACCTGTGAGTCAAAGAAAGGGCCCCTGTCCCAGGGGACTGGCAGGTGGTAATTAGGCCGAGTTGGGTGGGGAGGCTCGGAAACCACTGCTCTCCTTGGGGCAGCCGCTGGGAGCTGGAGTGTTTATTTGATTTCTGACTTGCTAAGCCTGTAATTTACCTGCGGGAACAGAGTCCAGCTGCCCAAACTGTGTCATTAAGAGCAGGTCCCAGGCCCATCCCCATCTAGAGACACACCCAGCAGAGGTGGACCCACCCAGGTGCCCATGGATGCACTCGGTGGAGTTCACACTCTGCACCCCTGAATGGGCCTCAGGGAGGCTAGGACTAGCGACCAGAGTGAGGCTGGAGGGAGTGAGATGGGGCCATGCTGCAGGCCAGCAGCCTCTCCCCTTGGGCCTGGGAGGGTTTCCTGTGTGAGGTCGGAAGAGGGGACCCCTCCATGTATACAAAGAATGGGCCCAGGATATCCGCAAGATGGTGAGTTCACCAAGAGCTTCAGGCTTCTGGGGCTGGAGAGACGGTTCAGGAGTTAGGAGCACTGTCAGCTCCTCCAGAGGACCAGGGTTTGATTCCCAGCACCCACATGGCAGCTCACAACTGTCTGTAACTCCAGTTCCAGAGGACCCAATGCCCTCTTCTGGCTTCTGGTAACTCTGCATGCATGTGGTGCACAGACATACATGCAGGCAAAACACTCATATACATAAAAGTAAATAAATCTTTTAAAAAGAACAAAAGAGCTTTGGGCTTCAAAGAAAGGCTGGCTGGGATTGCACAAGGCCTCTGCCTGAACATCAGGACACCGACTTCTTAGTGTCTGGACAAATGAATTTCTTACCCAAGCTTAAATCTCCCATCTGTAACACAAAGCTGGCTTTCTGCTATTGTAACAAAACGCCAGAGACAATCAATTGGAGGCAGGAAAAGGTTTCTCTTGACTCATAGCTTCAGAGGTCTGTGGTTAGCTTGCCCCACCACTTTTGGCTGGTGGTGAGGCAACCAATTGTGGCAAAGAGCAAGAAGGGACAAAACCACTCATCTCAGGGAGGACAGGAAGCTGAAGAAAGGAAAAAGTAGATTGAACCCCAGACTCTCCTTCAATGACACAAAGCCCCATGACCAGAAAAACCTCCTCAGCCATAGCTGCCTCCAGCTCCTGAGCCTGGGACTAAAGCCTCGAGTCCATAGGCTGTTGGGGACATCATTTCTTGTCAGAGGACCTGTCTACTTCCCTAACCATCTCCTCTCAAAGGTTTGGCCATGGGATTCACAATCTTAACCGACGAGAATCCCCCTGAACCAAAACAGGAAGTGGAGGCATCAATGTTTGATCTCGTCAGTGCCAGCATCTAGCCTGGCTTGGTCGGGGCACCTGCGTATGTGAAATGAATGTTTGGAAAATGCAGCCTCTGTACTGTCACAAGGCAGAGCAGGAGCACGGGGCCACTGTGACTTCCTCCCACTGCAAAGCAAAGGCCTGGTAGTCACAGCCTCCAGTGCTTGGACATCTGGCACCATTAGCCAAGCAGGCAGTCATGGATGACACGGAGTGGAGTCTTAGAGAAGATAGATAAATATATACATAAACATAGCACCTGGGGTGTCAGCGTTATCACAAAGACTATCTGGCTTATGGTGCCCTCCGACCACCCAAGGTATACATCAGAAGGAAAAATGACCTTCACTGGAGGCCCCTAAGGGCAATGAGAAAACACCACAGACATAAAGGCAGGACTGACTGTGGGGAACAGACCCTCATGACATCTTCATGGCTGCAGCCCAGCACATCTGGATGCCAGCTGGGTAGAGTGCTTTTCCCGTGTCTAGCTGCGGGAAAGTAGGAAATGCACTGTGGAGGAACTCCCTACAGTTTACAGGAAGAGGCCGAGGGCACCGGTTTGCAGTGGAGCAGGACAGAACCACCATCCAGTCCCGGCTCTGGCTGGCTCTGTACTCTGTCCCTGCCTAGCCCTCAGTGGGTGCTGGGTTAGACCTGCCCTTGTGAGCCCCTCACCCAAGGCTCAGATGTGCTCACAGGGCCCTCAGCACCCGCCACCTGTATCGGGTGTGTAGATAGTCTCAGTCTCTCTCTCTATCTATCTATCTATCTATCTATCTATCTATCTATCTATCTATCTATCTATCTCTTGTTTTTTTGAGACAGGGTTTCTCTGTGTATCCCTGACTATTCTGGAACTCGCTCTGTAGCCCAGGCTGGCCTGAAACTCACAGATATCTGCCTGCCTCTGCTCCCTAGTGCTAGGATTAAAGGTGTGCGCCACCACCACCCGGCTGATAGTATCTCGTTTTAAATGGACTTGGCAGCGTGGCCCAGGCCAGCCTTCCTAGCAATGCCATCTTCCCCCAGAATGTTCCCCTGCTGTTGCTGTATTGACAACAAAGTTATGCTTACCCCAAAACATCTCAAAGTGAGGGGTGGCCCTGTACTGTGCCCAGCTGTGAGACAGACCAAGCTGTAGCGCTGGGGTCTCTGGGGTGAAGAGATGGCAGGTGTGGCCCTAACCTGTGGCTCTCCTGTGTCCTGCTAGCAGTCATGTGCCCACTGTGTCCTCGTGGGTGAAGGGACTTGAGAAGTTTGCTTCTTACTAGGAGGGAAAACCTGAGCAGACATTTGGCTTTAAAAAAATTTTCTTCTTTACTTAGGAAATTTACATATATACTGGGGAATGTTTTTAAAATTAATTTTAAAATTAAAACTTAAAGGATAAACTACAAATCCTATAATTGTACCGTCTGGATAACCAGGGTTAATAATCCCCCCTGTCTCTTCTGTGTACACACACATGTCTGCACAGCATTTGTGGGTTACCTACAAAGTCAGAGGGGCACTCTACACTGCCAGTGAACTGATTTATCCAATAGAGGGTGCACTTTGAAATTTTATGATATTAAATATTTGGGGGTTTTTTTGTTGTTTTTTTTTTTGGTTTTTTTTTTTTTTTTTTTTTGGTTTATTCGAGACAGGGTTTCTCTGTAGCTTTGGAGCCTGTCCTGGAACTAGCTCTTGTAGACCAGGCTGACCTTGAACTCACAAAGATCTGCCTGCCTCTGCCTCCCAAGTGCTGGGATTAAAGGTGTGCGCCACCACCACCCGGCGATATTAAATATTTTTAAAAACAAATCTGAACACCTGTCTATGCTTTGGTTCCTGCTTCCTCCCTACAGGACAGGCTCCTCAGCAGATGCCCTGGGCTTACTGGACATGATCACAAGGTCGGCCCACAGCCGGGCAGTGGTGGCGTATGTCTTTAATCCCAGCACTCGGGAGGCAGAGGCAGGCGGATCTCTGTGAGTTGGAGGCCAGGCTGGTACAGAGAGTGAGTTCCAGGACAGCCAGGACTACACAGAGAAACCCTGTCTCACAAAAGAAAAGAAAACAAGACAAAACAACAAAGAAAAAAAGGTTTGGCCCACAAGCCCAGGAACCATGAGGTCAGGAGCTCGCTCACCCTCTGTGCAGCATCCGGCACAAGTGGAGCCACAGGAGGACTCTGGAGGGAGCTGGTGACAGCACAGGGCAGGCACCTCATCCCTGAGGTTCAGGAGAACTCAGAATACAAGGCCACATGTGGATCAATGGAATAACCCTGAAGAAACCACCCAATGACCTCATCTCTTAGTTCCACTTCCTCAGGATATTCAGGGACTCCCTGAGCCAGTCCTCACACCCCCACCCTATTTTCATCTTCATTTCACAGAGCTGTGTAACCCTTTCTCCTGGCGGCCTCAGTCCAGCCTGCTCTCCCTGGCCACATGTCAACCTGAAATCAGACATGACTGACCCCTCCATTCTCTCCTCTTTTGAACCTCACACTGACCCTCAGTAGGTGACCTTACCTAGACTCACAGCAGCTTCCTGCCCTGACCACTGTAGCTGGCCAGCCACAAGACAGACCTGTGTTCAGGAGCCAGATCAAGCCCAGCTATCGTGGCACGTGCCTTTAATCCCAGCACTCTGGAGGCAGAAGCAGGCAAATCTCCATGAGTTCAAGGCCAGCCTGGTTTACAGAGTGAGTTCCAGGATAGCCAAGGCTAAACAGAGAAACCCTGTCTCAAAAAACCCCAAAACAAACAAAAAAAGGAGTCAGGTCCTGCTGGGCTCTAAAGTCAATGACCATGGCCCAAGTCGACCTCACGTGGGAAAGCCCAGTCAACAGGCAACTGGTCTGGAGCCACCAAGGCCAGGGCAGCAGGCTCCTCCTCCCCTCCAGGTTTATCCTCAACTGCGACCCCAGATGAGAACACATCCTGAGAGCAATAGCGCCACCCACAGGTTCTTGATTTCAAAACAGACACTGGGGCAGGTGGCAGCTAATGGGGTGGGGGTGAGGCTTCCTGGTGACTACACTAGAGATGCCGTAGGGGCATGTCTAGCCAAAACCAGGTGTAGAAAGTGAGGCCAGCCTACTGTAGCTGCCATTTCCAGGCAGAACTTGGGAGAGGTGGCGTGAGAACAAATCTGGCTTGTGTATGTTTGGCCAGTTCCAAATGGAACCTGGCTACCCCATGGGAGAAAAATTCTGGTTTGGCGTCAGTGGGTGAATGAGGAGAGGCCACATTGTGAGACTGACTAGAGACAGCCATTAGACACGGTACCAGTGTGTGAGAGAGCAGAAACAGGCCTGGCCAACCTGGTCCCGGACTGGTACCAGCAGAACTGAGAAGCATTTCTGTCCAGTTTGAGCTCAACCCTTCCTGCGCTAAGCATGTGTGGATGTCTCCCCAAGGTCTCAGCCTCAGAGGAAGAGCAGCAAGGTTAGGTCTATCCCAGTTGCCACCTCTGGGTACCAGCTAGAGGTCACTACAAAAACCAGGGTGGTTTTTGTTTGTTTGTTTGTTTTGTATCAAAAACAACAACGACAAACACTGCTCAGATGGCCCAAGACAGGTTGTGGCACTCCACACCGGGAGAGCCAGTGGTTAGGCACAACCGCTCATGGTAAGGAGGGAGACACTTGTCCTGGCTCCTAGGCCCCAGCTACACCTGAGTAAGTGCCCAGAGCATGGCAGGCCAGGCTGTACTTTGGAGGAACTGTTCTGGAGGAAGCCAAAGAGGTCAGGCCCATGCCGGCTTGCTTCCTAGGATACCCCCAGCACCAGCGCTCACAAGGCTACCTCCTCTACCCCCGAAATCACAGAGCCAGGAGCAGAGAGCACAACCTCCTCTCTGTGCTCACTCCAGGCCACAGTGACCACCTGCTTCAGCTTCTTAGCCTCTGGGCCTTGGCAGGCAGAGCTGAGGAGTCAGGGGTCAAAGAGAGGGAAGCGTGAGAGGCCGAAAGGCTTGGGAACCCCGTCTGCACACAGAACCTGACCACAGAGAGCTCTCTCCAGACTGTGCACAAGGCTTCCAGCCAGGACAGGGGCAGGGTGACCTAACCTACTTCAAGACAGTGGGGCCTCTGAACCTCCCCAAACACCCGAGCTCACCACCCAGATGGCCTGCTTTGCACAAGTCAGGAAGAACTGGAGACCACTGGTGTTTGGGCCTAGCTGACCTCGGAGAGGCTTGTGAGGAACAAGCGTGGTCTCCCTGCACCCTGCTCCCAGTCCTTAAAGCGTGTCTGCACAGACTGTCGGCAGCCCTCTGCAGGCTGACCCAGGCTCTGGGATGCATTGGCCTCACAGATGGGGCACCTGGTTCTTTCCTCACTAGTGAAGCAGGCAAAGGAAAGTTGTTTTGATATTTTAACACTGCTTTCTCTTCTCATTTATTCAGCAAATACGAGCTACGTGGTAATGGGACTCCTGTGAAGGTAGGTCCCAGCCATCGGGAGACTCATTCCCTAGTGGGGAAGAGCCACCCAAAAGATGACTTAGAGAGTCTGGGGTAAAGTGCTCACAGTCACACAGTCACATGGGGAGTGGAGTTTGGATCCCCATAAAGTCGGACCTCAGCACAGGGCGGGGGTGGAGGTGGGCAGCTCCCAGAGCTTGCTAGCCAGCTGGCCTCGCTGAAATGGGGAGCTTCCGTTTTGGTGGGAGTCGCTGCCCAAGAAGACACCAAACATCCTTCTCCACCCTAGGAAGCTGGAAGATCAGATGCACAAGACCATTCTCAGCTGTATAGCGAGTTCGAAGGCAGCCAGGGCTACATGAGACTGCCTCAAAAACAAAAACAAGGGGAATTTAAAATATAGAGGTCAGACAAGACGGCTCAGAGGCTAAAGCACTTGCTGAGCGTGGTGACCTGAATTCTGTCCCTGGCACCCAAATAAAGGTGGCAGGAAAGAACCAACGCTGCAGTTGTTGACTTAGCTGTCACACAGGCATCATGACGTGTGCCCACATTGCACACACAATAATTGCACTAAATATATTTTTACTTTTTGGTTTTTGAGACAGGGTTTCTCTGTATTGCTCTGTCTTGGAACTCACTCTCTGGACCAGGTTGCCCCCAAACTCAGAGATGTACCTGCTTCTGCCTTCTGAGTGTTGGGATTAAAGGCCTGGCTGTGAATACTTTTTTTATTTTTAGTTAAAATAAACATTGAGTGAGAAAATGATCTGTCCAAGTATGATAGCATTTGCCTGTACTCCCAGGACTTGGGAAGTAGAAGCAGTTGGTAAATTCATGGCCAGCCTGGGCTATGTATGTGTTAAGTTCCAGGCTATTCAGGGCTACATAGTAGGAACCTGTTTAAGCAACAACAAAAAGATAGCTCTGACCAAACTAGCAGGGGGCAGAGGCCATCTTGGAGACAGAAAGATACTTAGGAGAACTGTGTGGTAGGGGTGGGAGGGAGGGATTCAGCTGGGCCCAGATGAATGCCAAGAATGAGGCCTAAGACCCTGACCAGCAAGCTAGGGGGTAGGGTCTGCTAAGACAGAAAGTGTGGATAACTAAATGACTTTTATCTGAGAAGTCTAAGGAGGTCTACGTAGGAGCGACTGAAGACCACAGGCAGACAGCGGCCAGGAGCAAGAAGGTATAGAGCGGTCAGCACATAGAGACCAGTTCACCCTGGGGCAGGAAGTGCTTGCCCAGGACAGGGGCTTTCAGTGGGGTGCTACTGCCCTCTAGAGGCTACTTGGAAACTGCAAAGTATGTCCGTAATATTTGGCCTAAACTACAAAGTCAGATCCTGTTTTAAAAACGAACTGCCCAATGGTGCCTACGCTTTTAATCCCAGCAAAGGTAGGCAAATCTCTGTGAGTTCGAGGCCAGCCTGGTCTACAATGTAAGTTCCAGGACATCCAGGGATACCCAGAGAAACCCTGTCTCGAAAAACCATACACAGATAAAGCCTGTCTCAACAAAACAAAACAAACAAAAACCAAAAAAAGGCATGGAGGCACATACTTGTAACCCCAGAACTTAGGAGATGGAGGTGGGAGAATCAGGAGTTCATGGTCATTCTCAGACCAGTTGGAATATATGAGATCCTGTCTCAAAACAACAAAACAAAAAACACCGAGTGATGATGACGCTTCCTTTAATCCCAGCGTTCAGGAGGCAGAGGCAGCCAGATCTCTGGGAATTCCAATTCCAGGCCAGCCTGGTCTACATCATAAACCCTGGGCCAATCAGGGCTACACAGTGAGGCCCTGTCTTTAAAAAATAAAAGTTTAATTAAATTACATAAAAGCTGTTTTTACACAGCAAAAATACATTATAAACAAGGCAAAATAAACAGCCTGACAAACCAAGAGAAATGTCGTGTGCCTCCCACATCACACGGTGTCTGATACCCGAAGACATTTAGGAGCTTGCATCAGGCATTTGGCTCAGGCGGTGGTCGTTGGGGCACCTGTGTATACAGCGTGCCTAATGGCTTCATTGCCCAGTTCCAATGGAGGGAAATGTTAAGTCTGAAAGGTTGAGGGGCTGGACAGATGGTTCAGCAGGTAAGAGCACATAATGCTCTTTCAGAGGCGGAGTTTGATCCTCAGCATCCACATCCGATTGCTCAGAACCCCAGCTCCAGGGTGATGGACACTGGCGGCTTCCAGAGGCACCTGTGCTCACGCGCTTGCGCAAACACACACATACGCACCACACACGTAATTAAAAATACATTTTAAAAATGTTTGAAAGGTGCAGTGAAAAAAATGTGTTTGTATATATATGTACATATATGCACAAAATATATACATAAAAGCTGATTATAATTATGTAGAGAAAGAAAATGATATGCTCAAGGGCATATGCCTGGGTTCCGTGCCAGTTGCAGAGACAAGAGGGAACAACGGAGCCAGAATACTTAAGTGTTCCTGTGGCGGTGCTCAGGAGATAAAGCAGCTGTTGCAAACCTGAGGACCCAAGTTCAGATCCTCAGCACAGCACTGATAGTCACTGACAGGCACCCAAACCACCCCAGAGCGGGGGGGGGGGGGCTGGGGGGTAGCGGCGGGAGGCAGGCAGAACCCACCTCATCTCAGGTTGAGACTCAGAAACAAAGGGAAGAGCATGTTCTATACGTTAGGCTTGACTGGTCACTGTTGGGTTTGAAAGCGCCAGATGCAAGTGATGGAACCCTTAGAAGCCCCCCACAAAGGATAGTTCTGAATGGAACACTGTTTTAGCTCAGTGAAGCCCACCTTCCAGAACTGCAACCAAACCTGTTCAAGCATTTTCAAAGTCACAATCCCTGCCTGTTAGCTGCTCACAGCCCAACTTTTCAATCCCTTGTGTGTGTAGTGTCTGCAACAGCCAGGTCATAGCTCAGCTGGTCATGAGGCTCAGTAGTCTTTCTCTACCAACCCCAAAGGTTATTACTTTGGTTTTTCAAGATAGGGTTTCTGTATAGCCCTGGCTGTCCTAGAACTCACTCTGTAGAGCAGGCTGACCTTGATTCACCTGCCTCCCAAGTGCTGGGATTAAAGATGTGCGCCACCACTGTTTAATGTAGCTCTGTAAAAGTGACCAAGGAGGGAGGTCTTGAATACCCTGGAGTTACAAGTGTTTTAAGCCTCAATGCATGCAGAAAATATTTTGTTTTACTATACAGACTCTGGACTTTAGAACCTGTCACTTACAGGAAGACCAGCCCTAAAGGAAAGGAGCCTGCCCAGAGACAACTACAGCCCTAAGGAGGGCAAGGCTGGACAGACAGCAAAGCAGAGCAGCTGACCTTGGCCAGCACTTGTGTCCACACTGGGGGACTCCTGAGCACTTCCCACAGCTGAAGCCTTGCTGCAGAAACTGGGCCACTGCATCTTCTACTGTGTGAACAGGGTGAGTGACTGCAGGATACTGGACAAACCTTACCTGCCCCTGGGGTACGCAGCTACCCCAATGGAACCTGGACTTTCCTGCCTTTAGCATAGCAGATTCAAGTGTAGACCCTGCCATGGTGATGCAGTCCATATCCTATGCTGGTTCAATTCACACTGAGCCAAGATGGCCTCCACGTATCATTGGGCCCAGGGCCACATTTAACTTAGGGCATCCTTGCTATAACCCTGAACTATTCTCCTAAAAAACCAAAAATAACCATACACGAGGTAAATTCATTTGCTATGTTCAAAGCCTAACAGCACACCCAGCAAAAGCCCCAAATTATGGAGTAAAAACAATGGCAACACACAAATATGACAGCTAGTTTTATAGAGAATTTTTTCTTTATTGAGAAACTTAAAAGTCTTGGGTACATTAAATCCAATTTCTGGGAGAGGAAAAAAAAAATCAGAACCCACAATAGAAAAAAAAAAGTTACCTCCCGGGCCATAGCAGAACCCAGAGAATATATTCTCATAATTGAAAAATTCTAGGTGCTTTATAATTGACCTCTTGATACAAAATGACCTATTGAATTTGCAACTTGTGGTTCTTGGTGTGGAGGTCCGCAGACAAACTAGGGAGTCTTCAGACCTCAGCTGAATGCCATGAGGGGTTATTTGGCTTTTGACTCCTGAATAAAAGAGAAACACAAATAAGCAAGCATGTTACCAGTTATGCTGGAGTAGCACTAGCTGCCCACGCACATCTGACGTCAACTCTCTACCTCTGTCCATCACTCCTTCCTTTCTTTCTCCATAAAAGAACCCACCAGTCCTTGGTCATTCTAGGTAGAGGCCACAGCTCTCAAAGTCCCCACGTAAATATAGCCAGGTGTGCCCGTTCTCTCACTAGAAATATAACCAGGTGTGCCCGTTCTCTCACTAGATTGCGGTATCAATGCCCTTCAATGCCTGCTGTATCCCAGACCAGTGAACACACCTCACCAACCTCAGGTCAAGCTAGAAAGACCTGTACAGACAGCAGGCAGATTTTATGCTGTGATTATGACAACTGTTTCTTTCTGTCAATATTTCAGGCCATTAAGGTGGGGGGGGAGGGCACTGGGCCTTAAAAATGCCGAGCCACATGTGATCAGGCACTTTCGAAGAAAACTACTTTTGTTAATGTGCATAGTGAAGACGTCTGTGTCACTAACTCAGATGAGACTGGGCACAAGTCATCTCTGGCCTTAGCCACATGGGCAGCTGGGATTACAGGTAGATGCTGTGTTACGCCTTTAACCCCAGCATTCTGGAGGCTGAGTGAATTTAAGGGCATATGGGAGACCCTATTTGGAAAAACCCCAAACCAAACCAAACCCAACTGTCAAACCTACTTTTTCCTTGTCTAAGAGGTAGCAGCAGCAGCAGCAACAGCAGTGCCCACCTTCTGGGCAGCTTCTTTCTTGGCATGATGAGCCTGCAGGACTGCCACAGCTTCATCCACCTGTGAAAGACCCAAGTGCCAGTGATGGAGAAGGCCACTTGCCTCTCCCAGTGTCACCTTCAGCAGTAGCCCACATCACAGATAAGGCATGAGAGGGGTCACAGGGACAACAGACCTTTGTCTAGATAGACCAGAAGCTAGCATTTGCCAAACACCCTAAAGCCCATTCCCTGAAGTTGGGCCTTGATGTCACAGGGCCTGAAAGGCAGCCCACCTTGGAACGGAGAGACTCGGGGGACTCCAGCATGTGGAGCAGCTCGGAGTTGTCGATTTCCAGCAGCATCCCTGTGATCTTGCCGGCCAGGTTTGAATGCATTGTCTGGATAAGTGGGAACAAACGCTCCCCTGGGGGCAGAACAGTCAGCATCACAAGGGTATCCAATCCCAGGAAACACAAGCTGGCACCAGGCTCACCCTTCTTCTACAAGCACTGGACACTTACCCAGCATCTGCTTCTGTTCCTGGGGGGGCGCTGCAGCCAGCATCGAGGCAGTCAGCGGCTCCTGGCCCTGGACATGGACCGCAGGCTGAGGTGCCTATGAGCCAGCAATAGTGGGTTAGCACTATGGAAGACACTCAAGCTGAACATTTGAACATGTACCCATGAGAAAAGGTAGAAATGAATGGAAGTGACTATCTACCGCTTAAAGAACTAATCCTGTCCTTGGGGAACTTTAGAATAGCAAGGAATTGGACCAGCCTCGAATGGCAAGTTGTCAGAAGTCACAGTCCTCTGACCAAGCAAACCTGCCATGCTGGGTAAGCCTGATGCTCCACTTGTCTAACAATTCAAGCCCTTGCAGTAAAAATCAGGCCACATGGAACTTTATTTTGTTTTTCATGTGGTCTTGCTGGTCTTGAGTTCTTGATGATCCTTTTACCCCAAGTCCCCAAGGGCAGGAGTGATAAGCATGTTCCAGATTCACAGTAAACTGGACACGCATCCTTCTCTTCAAGGTTTCCTTTACGTGAGTTAATTCCAGCACAAACAAAGCTGGAGTCAGAAAATCAAAGCCTAAACACACCTCACCATCACCTTACCAGATGTCTGGTTTTCCGTGTAGTCTTTCTTAACCCAGGCTGGCCTTGAACTCAGTATGTAGCTAAGTGCTGACCTTCAAGTCCTAACCCTTCAACTCTTGCCTCTACCACCCCAGTGCCAGGATTACAGGCTATACCAACAGCCTGGCTATATTTTTCCTTCAGCACCAGGGCCTGGACCAGATTTTTACATATATGAAGGATGATTAAAACATAACAGTAACATTGCTCAGAGACCTGAAAGGCCTTACAGGTGAAAGACAACCCCCCTTTAGAGACCATGGAGAAAGACACTGAAGAATAATCCACAATCACACTCCCAAAGCTATCTGTTTGCACAACCAAGGACAGGCACAGCAAACGGCTACCAAGCTCTAAAATGAACTGGTTGTACCCTGGGTCTTAGTGGAAGACAGCTTAGGCAAGGTAAGCTCCCCACATTCTGTAAAGCCTTTTCTTCTGGGTGTTTGTGTGTGTAGGGGCCAAGGTCAACCTAGGGTCTTATTCCTCCAGCACCACCCATCCCACTAAGCTTTTCGATGGTCTGGAATCTGCATAGTAAACAGGCTGGCTGGCCTCAGGGATCCTGTTTTTGCCTCCCCCATACTGACATTACAAAGATGGCCCACCCTGCCCAGCCTTCTCTGTGTGCCATGTGCCAGGCCAAAGTCAAACGTCATCCTCAAACACTCGCCACCTTACTTTGAAGACATGGTCTTTCCCGAGCTCACTGCTTTGGTCATACCGGCTAGCCTACAAGCCCAAGGGTCTGTCTGTCTCTGGCTGAACAGCATGGGGGATACCACCGTGTCCAGCTTTACATGTGTGTTTGGGATCTGAACTCGGGTCCTCATGGTTACAGGGCAAAGCCTGGTCTTGAGCCTTGTCCCTGAAGCTGGAGTTATTTCGGAGTTAGAAGTTACTAATATCCAAACCAAGGATCAATTAGGTCACTGGGTGTGAAAGTGGTGCCAGGGCTCACAGAGCTGACATAGGCAGGTGTCTTAAGGGACAGGAAGCACCAGCTGCTTCCTGCTATTTCTGAACTGTTAGTAATCAGAAGGCTTTCAAGCCTTTTGCTTTCAGGGCCAGCGTCTGAACCGCCACGTGAGACAGCAGGTGTGGAGACCCTGGTGTGGGAATCAAACCCAGGCATCTTTAAAACTAAGCACAAATAGGACAGATGCCTCCTCCATGGCTGCGGTGGACCTCACCTGCAGCGGCTGAATGGCAGGGTGAGGGCTGCGGACACTGGAGGCATACTTGTATGGGGCCACAGCCCTGGGAGCAGTGGCAGCAACTGCGGCACGAGGTGCAAGGCTTGGTACAGCTGCAGGAACGCCTTGTGGGAAGAACAAGCATGATTAAAGCCCATCAGCCTGGGCAAAGGCCCGTCAAATCCCAGCTTTCCCCCGTCTGTGTGCAGCCAATACCACCTCCAGACTGGCAGCTGTCAGTCAGCCCTTGCTGGGCGGCACCAGCCCCACCAAAGTCCATAGCCAAGCGGTCCGGGCACTCAGACCCTACAACAGACCAGCAAATGCGCATCAGTGTCGGCAGCAGATGTCCAACTGGCCACGTCCCATGGAAGAAGAATCTCCAACACATGACCACACATGTCCCTTACATGGCCAAAGGATACCACACAAGTCTTTGCATATTAGAACATGACATACTCTAAACAGTTCCTTCTCCCCTGACCCCTCAACAGCAGGTCGTCTGTATAGTAATCCAGAGAATACTTCTGGTTAACCCTTCACATGGCACCGATGAGCAGGAATGTTCAAAGTTCCCAACACACCCAGGGCTCACTTCTGCTCCTGCCTGAATGAAGAGCCTGCCTAAGCACACAGCTAAAGAGATGGGGCCAGGTCTTAGGAAAATGAGTCCCAGACTGACCAAGCCAGGGCAGAGCCAATCATCCTGATTCCCTCCTCCCCGGCCATGCTCCTACAGGCGAGTTTGCTCACCGACTCTCTGAGTGGTAGTAGGAAGGCCACGAGAGGCCGGAGCATTACCAGTTGGAGCCAGATGGCGAAGAGCTGGACGAGGCCCAGACTGCCGTATAGCACTTGGCATTCCTTGGAAGCCTGGCGAAGAGACAAGCCAGAGGCTGGGCTGCAGAAGCAGGAACTGGACAGGCATACCTGGGTGATGAAGCCCTTGCTTCCAGCTACCTACCTTGAGGTCTCCCGCCTTGCTGCCAGCGTGGATTAGGCCTCATCTGTGCTAGTTGGTTAGGTGTGTAATACGGAGGTCTTCCCTGAGCCTGGAGGGGAGACGAGCACCCAAAACCTGAGAACCTGAACACTTGACTCCCTCACCTTACTACTAAGCCCCAAGTTAATAATGAGGGAAAGGCTCTCTACCCAAAAGCCAAAGGATCAGTTAGCGGGACAGGTTTACTTTCTCTGTGGCCATGTGTGTGACTGATCACTGGTTAACTTCTTACTTCAACACCAGCATCCCCAAACAGAACACAGAAGCAGCTGCCACCATCCCCTGGCAGACCCACCTGCGGAACTGCTGGCACGAAGTAGCCACCGGCCGCAGGCTGGAACTGATTTAAGATGGCATTAGCAGGGAGCGCTCTCATGCCAGCCACACGCTGCATATATTGGTTGGTCAGGTGAGCCTTCCGCTCTTCCTTCCTCTGCGCCAGAGCAACATACAGCGGCTTGGAGCCCACAATTCGTCCGTTCATCTCAGTGACTGCTTTGGTTGCCTCTTCAGGAGACGAGAAGCAGACAAAGCCAAACCCTTTGCTTCTTCCATCTTCTAGCATCACCTACAAAGAGAACAGCTAATGCTGAGGAAGGCACATCTACCAGAGAGGCCAAAATGCATGCATGCGTGCACACACACGAGAGAGGCAAGAGTTTCAGAACCTCAAGAGCTGCTGTGAAACCCTATCTCAAAAACTAATTGTGCGGGGCTGGAGAGATGGCTCAGAGGTTAAGAGCACTGACTGCTCTTCTAGATGACCTGGGTTCAATTCTCAGCACCACAGGGCGTCTCCGGTTAACTCCAGTTCCAGACCTGACACCCTCACCCAGACATATGTGAAATGAATGCAAAACACCAATGCAAGCTTAAAAAAAAAAAAAAAAGCCGGGCAGTGATGGCACACGCCTTTAATCCCAGCACTCGGAAGAGGTGGATCTCTGTGAGTTCAAGGCCAGCCTGGTTTATAAGAACTAGTTCTAGGACAGGCTCTAAAGCTACAGGGAAACCCTGTCTCAAAAAAACCAAAAACCAAGAAACAAAAAAATTAATTGCAGCTTAGTTTTTTCCGGGTCACCAATGGCTGCCACCATAGCTCAGTGGGAGGCAGTGACCTGGATGCCAGGGAACCCAGATTCTAAGCAGTCTGCCCTGCCCTCTGAGCCTGTGATTCCACAACTGCAGAGCCAGCCACTATTGTCGTTCCCCATCCTGAAAGGGCACTTGCTTTCTCTGAGTCTTGTGTGTGTGGGCATCATCAGCCCAAAGTCAAGTGTCATCAGCTCGACAATGTCCTACCCATGGAACAGCGCTCAGCCATGATCTTGAAAGCGGCACCAGGGACCTCAGGGGGAGTCTCCAACAGGCCAGCCAAGTGAGTAACACCAAGAGGAAAGTTCGCCAGCACCAAAGCAGTCACATGTCACCTCCACAGCTGCTCTGGCTAATCACTCACATCCTCCAGGGTTCTTTTTGCCAAACCCTGAATAGGCTATCATTTAAACAGAATAACCCCAGCTCGGTACAGTGGCACACACCTTAACCCCTGCACCCAGGAGACAGAGGCAGGTGGATCTCTGTGAGCTTGAGGTCAGCCTGGTCTAACGTAGTGAAATCCTATCTCTTTAAAACCATACCAATACAAATGGTAACATCCTTTGTACAACATCCCTACCCTGACAACAGTTTACACTAAGGGCCAGGGCAGGGTCACCAAATCCTACTTAGTCACACAGTCCCCTTTTTCTCACTACCAGTGTCAACCTCTACCAAGCAGCATCTTGTGTCAGGCATGCACATTCCACACAATAGTCTGTCACATTCCCTCATGCCACTGATCATGTCCACGTAAACATGGCAACCCAGCCAAACCTTCACATGGAGCCTGCTCAGGAAGTGTGGCAGAGCTGTAGGGACAGGCCCCAAGACAAATGGAAAACGACCCGTCTGGATATCCTCTGCTCTACTGTAGCACTGTCTGTCCCCAAACCAGCACCAGGCAGCAGGACTGGGAAAGATTTGAGTGCTGTAGGGGGTACAGGGAGGAACTGGGCCAGACTCCAAGCTCCAGTGCAAGCAGACACCACACATCTACTTCTCCAGAGCATGACTCTCAGGGGCACCCAAATCAAGGAGGAATATGCTGGAATAACACTGTGCTCAGGACCACCATCATAACAAACTGGCATCTACTGATGTCACCAGCAGAATGTGCTGTTTCCAAACCCACACGCTCACACTCGCATTACCTTAGCACTGGTGATCGATCCAAAAGGAGAAAACTCTTTCCTTAATTTCTCATCATCAATGGTGTCATCCAAGTTCTTAATGTAGAGATTCACTCCCTGGGGAAGGGACCACTGTTAATTACACCTGTATATACAGTCACTTCCCAATGTGAGCCCCAGAACATGCTTGAGAACCTGTCAAATTAAAACTGTTGCCTGTTAAAAAAAAAGTCTCAAAAACAAACCCTTGTGTGTAACCCCAACACTCAGAAGGCCAAGGCAGGGGGACAATTGAGTATCTGTCTGAGGCTAGACTAGGCTATATAGCAAGACCCTGACTCAGAACCACAAAACCTGAAACTCCAGAGTTGGGGCCCAGCATGTTTTAAGGAGAGGGTTTCTGAGAGTTCAAGGTCAGCCTAAGCTAGACTGTGACTTTCTCCAGGCCAGACTGGGTTAAAAGTAAATCACAGTCTCTACAAGCCCAAGTTGAGCAACTTCTGCCCTAAAACTGCCAGGGCAACAATGCAGCCACGTCACCTTCTCAACAGCTGTCCTGATCACTCACTCACTCTCCAGGGGCCTTTGAGCTACCACTCCAAAGGGGGCATCAATTTAAGAAAAACAAACCCATGCAGCAAAGAGCAGTGAGTGCAGACACTTTCAGAACAGAGGCCAGAAATCACTGTTTCTACTCAGCAATGCCCTCCACACCTGAGGCCATAACCTTTATTGGCAGACAGTTAGGTACAGATGCCAAGTCCGCCAGAGAGAAGTCTAATGTCCTCTTAGATGGCAGCCCATCTCACCTGGTACCGACTAATTCGCTCCTGCTTCAGCTGCTCAAATTTCCGTTTTAATTCAGCTTGACGTTCTACTTTTTTCTGCGCACGGCCTACAAATATGGCTTTCCCACTCATTTCCTTTCCATTCATTTCTTCCACAGCCTAGAGAGAAGATGTATGTCTGTAATGCAGGTGCAGAGACATGGTCTTCTTCTGGAGTGGCTGGGTCCCACCTCTGACGCCCACTACATGAATCTAGACTCATCTGTTAAGTGGGGCCAGCATCTAATTGTGTTACTGGTTCTTAATTCCCAACCCCAGCTCCGGCATCTTCCAAACGCCCTCACTGCCCAGGAGGAAGTGTGGCAGAGCTGTAGGGACAGGCCCCAAGACAAATGGAAAACGACCCGTCTGGATATCCTCTGCTCTACTGTAGCACTGTCTGTCCCCAAACCAGCACCAGGCAGCAGGACTGGGAAAGATTTGAGTGCAGAAGGCAAAAACAAAAAGAGAGAGGGAGAGAAGATTCCACACCCAGTATTTGTATAAAAAACATAGGCAGATGCCATCAGTCTTGACTGATGATCTAGCTATAGGCTTTTCCGGCCCCTCTGCAGGTTAAGAGTCCAGCACACTGCTCTGCCCACAGGCGGAGAGTCAATTTTCAAGACTTCAGTCCTCCTACAGGAATGGGAACAACTACCTATCCCAGTCTTTTAACAGCAGTGCCAGGTATAAGCAAATGCTGGGTGATGTAACAGATACATTAACTGTGGACTTGCATGGGCGCTGATGCCAGGGCATAGCACTGCACACCCACCACTAGGCAGCCCACTCCAGCTCGGCTCTCCCGGGCGCCAGGCACTACCTACAGGTCTTCCCAGCCCTCACGGTGCACTCACCTTATTGGCATCCTCGTGCTTTTCGTAACTCACAAAGCCAAAGCCTTTGGATTTCCCACTGGGATCTCTCATCACTTTGACACTTAGGGTTTTACCTATTACCAAAGGACAGAACTGTTGAGTGACACCATCTCTACCACAGCTCAAGAAGACTTCTTGCTAGTAACTCAAATGAAAGAATCCCTGGCTGAGCCCAGACAGGTTTAAGGCAGAAAGAGGTAACATGCCTGGCCTAAAAAATCAACCAAAATCAGTGATGAAAGGAGCTAGGATGAAGCAGAGAGAAAAAGGTCGGGACCCTCCTCTCCCTCCCTCTGACCCTGAGACGAGTGTCCTGCTTGTTAAGTAAGAACAGGTTACTTCTCAAGCCGATGGACAGGTCAAAAGGACATGTGGGCTACAGACACCAACTCACCAAACTGACTGAATAGCTCTTTCAGGTTATCATCATCCACTTCTTCCCCAAAGTTTTTGATATAAACATTGGTGAATTCCTTGGCCTTGGCTCCAAGCTCAGCTTCACGCTCTTTGCGAGACTTGAATCTGCCCACAAACCTACAAAACACCATGAAGCACAGCACTCACTCAGAAAGAACAGACATGACCTCCAGGGGCCCAAAGGAGTGCAGAGGAAAGGCTCACAGGAGAGGTTAATACACGAGGGCCCCATCCCCCAGCAGGAAAAGAAAGAGGCAAGACTGTTCTGCAAGGACCGGTTCCAGGGCCCCTGGTTCAGACCAGGGCCACTCCTACCACACCACACTGCCTTCGTGAAGAAACCTGACGACCATGTTTTTAAAATGTTCATTTCTGTGCATCTATGTAAATGCATAGAAAACGGCTGGAAGGGCACAAACCAAACTGTTAACACTGGTTAGTCTGGCGGTGAGATCGCCGTCACCGGGAGCCTTTGCTTTCCTGCTAACTCTACCAGGAAAACAGCTCCACACCCGAGAGACATAAGCACAGCCCCGTCTGTCCCACACCACAAAGGACAGAAATGATTGCTGCTCGTAATAGCCAAAATGTAACAGTACTTTTGCTTTTCCCCACATGGTTCAGCTAAGTTCTGTGCCCACCCCACAGTAATAACAAGATGTTACACGGTGTCTCTGCAAAGAGATGTATTTTCACTGTATGCAAACTAAGCATGCAGTAAAATGGGAGTTGCAGCTCAGAGGAAGGAAGAACTAGATGGAGGACAATTTAGTGACCCATGGGCAGACCTGAGTCAAAGGAAAGCCAAGGTCACACAGCTAGTAGTATCCAGCTCCTGGTCAGCCCAGGGCCTCTCCACTCTGCCGCTGGCCAAGACCCCTGCTCAGAGCTGTCTTCTAGCCAGTCCCAGTTGCTGATGCTCACAAAACCCACAGATGAATGCCTTTAAGGGAGAGGCAGCAGGCAGGCCATGGCTCGGGCAGGGAGCCCACCGTGGCGAGTCAAAAGGGCTGCCATGGCTCGGGCAGGGAGACTCACCAGCCCTGGAGTGGAGAGGTAGGAGCAGGCCACACTTGGGCCGAGAGAACCAGTAGCCGCCTTGTGTGTGCCAGTTAATACCGAGGTGGGGCCATGGCTGGCTCATGCGATGGTTGTCGCTCCAGACTGGGACACTCACACTTTGCGGTCATTGAGGAGCATGCCATTCATCTTCTCGATGGCCTTGTCGGCAGCCTCTTGGGTCTCGAAGTGGACAAAGGCATAACCCTTAGAGCCGTTCTCATCACAAACCACCTGTTGAAGAAGAGGTAGACCACCTGAGCACCGCCAGATGTACCAGCTGGGACCTACCGTGACCTAACATCACACAGCACCAGCACCTAAGAGTACTCCACTCACAAATGGTTAGCCTGCTTCTACCCAAAAACATGTTTGTGTAAGTGAGGTCAGCCTCAGGGGGTTCTTTTGGATACAGTCTGGTCAGGTCAGGCTGACTGGCATGCAAGCCCCTAGGAATTATGTTTCAGGAATTCTATGTCCCTCCCCAGTACTGGTATTATATATGCATGCCCCATGTCCACTTTCTATGTGGACAAACTCGGATCCTTTCTTGTGTAGCAAGCACTCTACCACATGGGTTTCCTGCTGAGCACAGGCTTTTGTTCCAAATTTACTTTCATTAATAATTTTTTTTTAAAAGAATCTGGCTGAGTGTGGTGACAAGCTTGTAATAGCAGCACTTGGGACAGCCACAGCTCGGATGAGGTTCAAGGTCATCAACAGTACACAGAACATTTTGGTGCCCAGCCCAGATTGTAAGATCCTGCCTCAAAAATAATTTAAAAAAAAAAAACACAAACAAACAAAAGGGGTCTGTATACGGTTCAATGTGTAAAGGAGCTTATCACCAAGCCTACGGCCCCAGCTCGTTCCCTGGGATCCACAAGGTGAAACAAACTGACTTGTTAATCATCCTCTGACCTCCACAAGCACACCACGGTACAATTTGTTCATGAGAGAAGGCTGGAGACTAGCTCAGCAGTAGAGCCCCTGCACAGCACTGGACAGGCCCTGGGTTCAATTATCAGCGCAACAAAGTAATAGGAAAGAAAAAAGCAAACCCAGGAGATCTGGGTAGAAACCAAAGCGCTTAGGAAGAGACTGACTGCTTCTCAACCACAAAAGAATTTAAGTCTCCAAGTTAAATATGTAAACAGCACCACGTGAAGGTTAAAGAATGCCTCTGAGATAGCTAAGTAAGGGGTCCTGGAAACACTGGGCCTCCCTTCTCCCTTATCCAAAATGAAAACTGTTCAAGCTTCCAAAAGCAGGTAACATGAAGGCAGGGAGGGTGGAGAATGAGCACAGAAAAAACACCTGCAAAAAGGCCACCTCTCATCACCCAGCAGAGCACTTGCCTGGAATGCAGCCCTGTGCTCAACCATATAAACCGGATGTGGTAGCACACACTTGTAATCTTAGCATTTGGGAGCTGGAAACATGAAGGTCAGAAGATCAAAGTCACCCTTGGCTACATTCTATCTAAGAGTTCAAAGCCAGGCTGAGCTATATGTACTCCCATCTCAAAACAACAACCATCCCCTCAGGTTACGTGAGGCTGTGGTTGGGATTATCTACAAGTACTTCTGTGAGGATTACATTCCCAGAATGGGATCCAGCTTGGTGGACGAGCATCTGCCCAATGGCAGACCTCTAGTAACTGCTATTTCAGGATGCAGAGACTTGGGACAATCACAAATTCAAGGACAGACTAGGCAACCTGGTGAGGTGTCTCAAATAAAAAGAGGGCTAGGGATAAAGCTTGCTGGACCCCAGAGGCTTCATGTATGCAGAGATGGGGGAGGGAGTTATGAACAACCCTAATGAAATGCACTGGTTACACACATACAAAGATAAGACAGAAAAGCTACAAAAATAGCTCCAAAGCTACAGAGAAACCCTGTCTCAAAAACCAAAAAGAACTAGGAATGGGGTTACAGGGAGCAAGCCAAGAGTAAGTAATGGGGGTATGATATGATCAAGATCATTATGTATAATGTCTAAGGCCCTGAGTTCAATTCCTAGGACTGAAGGAAGAGGGCGCTCCATTTTCAGCATTTAAAAAATGATCACACCGGAACTGTCTCTAATTCTAAGGCACTCTCCCTTTGATACTGTCTTGTTTTGAGAGCCTTTCTATATCCCAGGCTGTGTTTGAATGCCCTAGATAGCTCCTATCTCAGCCTTGAGAACATACCACACCCAGCCATAGCATTTATCTCATTTTCAAGATCCAGTAAATATTCAGCTAAAATAATTCAATGTTGGGACTGGGGATATGGCTCAGAGGTTAAGACTGTCCTTCCAGAGGACCCGAGTTCCATTCCCAGCAACCACATGGTGGAGGCTCACAACCATCTATAGAGATCTGGTGCCCTTTTCTGGCCTGCAGGCATATATGCAAACAGAACACTGCATACATAAAAAGTAAATCTTTTTTTTTTTAAAAGAATTTTACTGCTTACCTTACAGGACAGGATGTTTCCAAAGGCTGAAAAGGTATCATAAAGTGCCTTGTTGTCTATAGATTTGTCCAGGTTCTTGATGAAGACATTCCCCACACCAGACTTTCTCAAAGACGGATCCCTCTGAGACCACATGATCCGGATTGGCTTTCCCTTAATCACATCAAAGTTCATGGTGTCCAGGGCTCTCTCAGCTGTAGAAGAGGAACATATTTTAATTAAGAATGCTAAACATCAACCAAGATGATTATCACCATTCCAGATCACTGAACTATTAATAGCCGATTGAAGAAGAGGTCCCCAGCCATGGGCTGCGCTCATGTTCAAGGGTCTCTGCTGCCCACCAGCCCTGCCCCATGTGAGCAGCCAAAACAGGCACCTGCCATTGCCTCTGTTCTGGGATTAAGAGTGAGTGCCACCACACCTTGCCTATTTTCATACAAAACTTCACACACACACACACACACACACACACACACACACACACACACACACACACACACACACACAGAGTTTAACTAAACAGAGCGCTCTCAGCATCACTATGGCAGGATAAGCTGCCACAACCTTTATCTGAGGGCACAGACAGTACAGAGAGGCCCTACTGCCTTGGGGTGCCTAGACCTTTCAAAGGTTTAATCAGAATTCTACAGAATCCTAGGAATTCAGCGGCCCTTTCCTTCTAGCAGTTTGGGGAGCTGTCCTACCAAGCCCACCAGGCGCCACAGAGACAGTGAAGGGCCAAAATAATCTCATCACAGGAAGATCACAAGTTCAAGTTCAGCCTGGGCTACATAAGGTTTCCCACTCCACAGTCCAAGCAGGCAGCTGGGTGCCAGCTCTTGATCCCAGCAGTGCTGTGCAAATTTCCTCCCAAATTAAAACATATTCCACCCAGAAAGAAGCTACATACGCAGGAAGGTAGAAACAGCTCAAAATGGCTTTAGGAAGTCCCTGAAACTGATCAGATTCACTAGGACACTCCCTGCAAAAAAAAATAAATAAATAAAAAACTCACCCCCTCCCTCAGTGGGAAGGAAGCCAAGCTGCCAAGTTGCTCAAGAGAAAAGCTGTAAAGATGTTAAGAGTGGACCAGCTGCCCAGAAAAAGCAGAAACCAGCCAAGCAGCCTAGGTTTCCAGCTTTGTGAGTGGTCACACACACTGGAGTGGGTTCGGGTCATGTATCTGTCTCACCCATACTCCTGCAAATAACCCCAATAAATCTCATTGGCTTTTGCTGGTATCTACGCTTTGTTCTGCCATGGGCTCTTATTTGGGGTGTGTTGTGTTCCCAGAAGTTTTTGCCACATGATAAAGGCAGGTGGATCCCCCAGTTCAAGGCTAGCCTGTTTTACATTAAGAATTGAGCTCGCTGGGCGGTGGTGGCACACACCTTTAATCCCAGCACTCGGGAGGCAGAGGCAGGTGGATCTCTGTGAGTTCGAGACCAGCCTGGTCTGCAGAGCTAGTTCCAGGACAGGCTCCAAAGCCACAGAGAAACCCTGTCTCGGGGGGGAAAAAAAAAAAAAAGAATTGAGCTCATCCAGGTGGTAGGGGCACACACCTCTATCCCAGCACTGAGAGGCAGAGGCAGGAGCATCTCTGTAAATTCGAGGCCAGCCTGGTCTACAAGAGCTAGTTCCAGGTCAGCTAGGACTGTTACACAGAGAAACCCTGTCTCAAAAAAAAAAAAAAAAAAAAAACCAACGAATTGTGCTCCAGTACAGCCAGGACTACATAGAGACCCTGTCTCAAAACATAACAAAAAACCAAAGGAGGCATGCCTAGTTCTCTCCTTACCCTTACTTCATCCTAAGCAGGAAAAAGACTAGCAAGAGGCCTAGTAGGGCGATTGCCACTATGCTGAGACCCTGGCTTTAATCCCTAGCATTACCAAGGAAAGGGAAAGCTCCCTAAAACTGCTCAACAAATCCAACTATCCAATCAGCCAAGAGGATTTCCCAACCTTGCCTATAGCATGTGGGTTAAATCTTGATGGGGGCTGGGGACTGTAGCTGGGCAGAGGGGAAACAAGCCAGGTCAGAGAAAGTCAGGTAGGAGCTTATTTATCTCTAAGTCTGCAAACTCAAACTATTCCATTATATCAGCAGTAAAGGAGTGCATCCCAACACAATCCCTGATCTATTTCAGACAGCACCAGGAGTTGGTAAACTGGCAAACCGGGCTACACTTATTTATAGCAGGGAGAAAGCCTACAGAGGTATGTGCTGGCAGATGCACCGACCAATGGCTTCTGCTGGCTCTAAGAGACAACTTTTGTTAAGAAGTCAAGAAAGCGGGCAACAGCTAAGGGACTCCATTACAAAAAAGCCCCTCTTTCTACCCCCATGGCCAAGCACTAGGATTAGCCTCTGAGTACTCTGACAATAGAAATACCTGTAGTCTATTAGACCCATTCCCTGGTCTCAGCTGCAACCTGGGGAGAAAAAAGTCTCTGCCTCATCAATGGAAGGATAACAGGGGCCTAGACATCCTCCGCCACAGGATGGCTTGCATCCTGCCTCCACCCCTCCCCCCAGTGGTCTCTGCAGTTGCTCCCTTTTAATCTGGAGTCACGTGCAGCCCCCGGTTGGGTTTCTCCAGGGCTTATCCAAGGCTTGCCTAAAGCCTCCACTGCTCCGCCTGGGATGGCAGAACACTGCACCGGGAGCCCAACTTGGTGTGGTTCTTTTCCGTCACAAGGGGTTTGTTTCCACAACCATAACGCACCACCCACAGGTGAGGCGATTAACTAATTCCCAGATTTCAAGTGACACCCCCCCCAGACTACCTAGGCACCATCCTCTGAAGCCTAGAGCTTCAGAGCTGAGAAAAGTCCCCAAAACACTTTGGCAAACGTGTGTGTGAGGAGGTGGCCGGGTAGATGCTGCTGGTGACACCAGCAAAGCTGCCCTCAAGGTTAAGGTATGAATTGTTCCCCTTGCCCTACAGTCATCCCTAATCAACACAAAAATCAAGACTCGAGTACAGGTTAAGGGGCGGGGAGGGCCAGGAGCTCCGCAACCTACACTTCTGGAGGGCGCCGCTTCAACCCATCGAGGAGTGCCAGTCCATGCCAGGGTCTACAACAGACCCACTTCTGCTTGAGTGGGACTAGACACACTAGACCAGTCCAGTCACTTCATTCAAATCCCAATTTACAATCTCCTGGTGTTCCAACCACTCCACCCCACCCCCACCCAGTAGCCCAAGGTCATCAGGTTAGTGAGCGCTGGAAGCAAGACTAGGAGCCGGGGTCGTGACCACAAGCTCGGCTCAAGCACGTCTTGCTTTCACCGATGGCTTCTCTGGCAACATGCTGTCACGTTCCTCGCCAGCTCTTGCCATATCGGCCTCCGCCTACTGGACTCCTAAGGTCCCCCCCCCGGAATCTCCCGACTGTGTAGACACTGTTTCTACTCACCGTCAGCTGGCTGCTGGAAGTTGACGTAGGCATAACCCAGAGAGCGGCGGGTGATCATATCGCGGCAGACCCGGATGGACAGCACAGGCCCCGCAGGACTGAACTTTTCATATAGCATGGCTTCGGTGACGTCCGAGTGCAGGTCGCCCACGTACAAGGAGGCCATGGGGTAGCTGCTGGCCGCAGCGTTCATCTCCCCACCCCCCACCACCCCGAGCCCCGCCAGGACTTCTTACAGGGCTCACTGCAGGACAAAAGGGGCTCCGAGGAGCCGTGGCCCGCGCCGCAGCGCACAGGTGGCACCAGCGACACCGGGAAAGGCTGGAGCAGGCGGGACGGGAGTGCGGGAACGCTTGCACGGAACCGCAAAAGCCCCAAAGACAAAAGGCTTTCAAAAACAATATGGCCCTCTCCTGGAGTTTGTACTCTCCAGCTGTCCTAGCTTGGGACTTAAAAATAAAAATTAGAGTAGGGAATCCCCTGGCAAAGGGGGCCAAAAAATTATTTTTTTCAAGAGGCAGACAGATGCTGCGCTCACAGCGGCCCTGGGGACACGCGTTTCTTGATAAATATAGGCCCAGGGCTCCCGGCGGTTTACAATTACAGCGGCCCGGGAAGGGGGAAACCGAATCTTTGCGGGTGCCGGCGAAGGGCAGCGGACACGTGGTGCGGCCGGCCGGGGCGCGGGGCTGCCACGCGGCGCAGAGGCGTGCCGTGCGGGCCGGGGGCGGCTCACCACCGGACGGACTGACGCGGACAGACAGGCAGGCCGGAAACGTGCGAAAGTCACTTCCCCGCGGGCACCCAGCACGACTCGCTCTCCCGTTCTTTTTCTTCTTTTGCTCTTTTTTTCTTTTCTTTCTTTTTTTTTTTTAAGGTTTTTAGGCTTTTTTGTAATTTTTTTAAGCTTTTTCTCTTTTTTGCTTCAGGCTTGCTGAGCCCGAACGCAGCACTAGCTGCTGCGACCCGGGGCGGAGAGAGGCGGCCGGGGCAGCCACCGCTCCATTTATACTCGCCCGCCCCGGGCGCTGCTGGTCGAAGGGCGCCTCGCGACCTGGGCGCAGTCGTGCCCGCCCACTCGGCCCGGGGGCCCGAGGCGGGGCGGCCACACGAGTGACCTGGAGCGGCAGCGAGGCGCCACAGCGACCCCTTGCGTGCGGAGGACCGGCCGCTCGCACCCGTGGAAGAGTCTCCTCAACACCCGTTATCCGGAATGGAACCCACGCAGCCAGAACACTAAAAAACAGCCACGAGACCGGGCGGGGGTGGTGCAGGCCAGCCTGGTCTACGGAACGAGCTCCAGGACAGGCCTCAGAGCTACAGAGAAACCCTGTCTCGAAAAACTAAACCAAAATAAATAAATAAATAGCCACAAAATGCCTACTTCTACATAAAGGGATGCTAAATTACAGTTAATAGGTGTCCCACTAAATGGTCTAGCTGAATACACAAGACATACTGAAGTTTTGAGAACATATAACCTTGAGGTTGGATTGTAGAGGTCACTGAGTTCGAGGCCAGCCTGGTCTACAGAGTGAGTTTCCAGGACAGTCAGAACTATGCAGAGAAACCCTGTCTCCCAAAACCAAAACAAGCTAGGCGGTGGCGGCACATGCCTTTAATCCCCAGCACTCAGGAGACAGAGGCTGGCGGATCTCTGTGAGTTCGAGACCAGCCTGGGGTAAAAGAGCTAGTTCCAGGACAGGCTCCAAAGCTACAGAGAAACCCTGTCTCGAAAAAAACCAAAAAAGAAAGAAAGAAAGAAAGAAAGAAAGAAAGAAAGAAAGAAAGAAAGAAAATTTAAACTTTATATATGTGTGCACCCCTAAGTCTAGGTCAGAGTACAACTTGCGGACGTCAATTCCCTCCTTCCACCATGCATGGCCCAGGGATTAAGCTCAGGCTTGGTAGCAGTGCCTTTCCTGATAAGCCATCTTCCATCCTATAACTTCATTTTCTGAGACAAGGTCTCTTGTTGAATCTAAAGCACATAGATTTAAGTAGACTAAAGGTTGGCCAGTGAGCTTCAAGGCCCTTAGGGATGTGAACTCAGGTTCTCATACTTGTATGGTATCATTTTGCTAACCCCAGAAATTTATTGATTAAAGATATATTTAAGCAAGGTATGGACGCTAAAATCCCAGTAACTAGGAGGCTGAAGCAAACAGATTGCTGTGAGTTCAAGGTCTTCTTAGATGCTATCTCTCTCTTTTTTAAAAATTTTATTTACTTATTTATTTTTTGGTTTTTGGAGACAGGGTTTCTCTGTGGCATTGGAGCCTGTCCTGGAACTAGCTCTTGTAGACCAGGCTGGCCTCGAACTCACAGAGATCCACATGCCTCTGCCTCCCAAGTGCTGGGATTAAAGGCATGCACCATCACTGCCCAACTAAAATATCAGACTTAAGGTTAAGGGTATGTGCCCCTATGAGACTATGCATGCCTTCATAGAGGTACAGGGACACTCAGGTAGAAAATTTAAGAAGTGTCCCATCATGACAAAAGGTAGGTAGGAAGAGTCTGGATAAAGCACTATGCCAGGTATCTGGAGGGAAGCCTGGTCACCTTAGTACAAATCAGCTGACTCTCACTGGGGGCCTTTTTTCTAAGGCAGAACTTACTTTAGGGCTGTACTTGGTAGACAGTTCTGGTATGTCTACAAGAAGAATATGTTCGGGCTGGAGAGATGGCTCAGAGGTTAAGAGCATTGCCTGCTCTTCCAAAGGTCCTAAGTTCAATTCCCAGCAACCACATGGTGGCTCACAACCATCTGTAATGAGGTCTGGTGCCCTCTTCTGGCCTGTAGGCATACACACAGACAGAATATTGTATACATAATAAATAAATAAATATTTAAAAAAAGAAGAAGAATATGTCCTAAAGCCAGCCACACTGAACCTTATACAAGAGAAAGTGGGAAATACACTTGAACATATTGGCACAGGAGACCACTTCCTAAATATAACCCCAGCAGCACAGATGGGACCTCCTGAAACTGAAAAGCTTCTGTAAAACAAAGGACATGGTCAACAAGACAAAATGACAGCCTACAGAATGGGAAAAGATCTTCACTAACCCCACATCAGACAGAGGTCTGATCTCCAAAATATACAAAGAACTCAAGAAATTGGACACCAAAAGAACACATAATCCAATAAAAAAAATGGAGTTCAAACCTAAACAGAGAACTCTCAACAGAGGAATCTAAAATGGCAGAAAGACACTTAAGGAAATGTTCAACATCCTTAGTCATCAGAGAAATGCAAATCAAAACAACTCTGAGATTCCATCTTACACCTGTAAGAATTGCCAAGATCAAAAACACTGATGACAACTTATGCTGGAGAGGTTGTGGGGAAAAGGGAACACTTCTGCATTGCTGGTGGGAATGCAAGCTGGTACAACCCCTATGGATGTCAGTGTGGCGATTTCTCAGAAAATTAGGAAACAACCTTCCTCAAGACCCAGTAATACCTCTTTTGGGTATATATCCAAAAGATGCTCAATCGTGCCTCAAGGACATGTGCTCAACTATGTTCATAGCAGCTTTGTTTGTCATAGCCAGAACTTGGAAACAACCTAAATGCCCTTCAACTGAAGAATGGATAAGAAAAATGTGGTACATTTACACAATGGAGTACTACATAGCAGAAAAAAATAATGACAACTTGAATTTTGCAGGAAAATGGATGGATCTAGAAAACATTATTTTGAGTGAGGTAACCCAGACGCAGAAAGACAATTATCACATGTACTCATTCATAGGTGGTTTTTAAACATGAAGCAAAGAAAACCAGCTTACAAACCACAATCCCAGAGAATTTAGACAACAATATGGACACTAAGAGAGACTTGCATAGATCTAATCTACATGGGAAGTAGAAAGTAGAAAAAGACAAGCTCTCCTGAGTAAATTGGGAGCATGGGGAC
>PVIU01019459.1:0-36287 GCA_004026605.1 Ondatra zibethicus
AGAGAGAGAGAGAGAGAGAGAGAGAGAGAGAGAGAGAACCAAGCACAACAGATTAAAAAGAGAGAGAGAGCCACTCTGCCAATTTTATACATTAATCTAACTCTCTGTACAAAACCAAAGTCCATACTCAGAGTAACTAACCTAGAACTCCAATCACCTTCTATAAAGTCCTTGGCTTCCAGGAAACACTAATACCTCTAGGAATGACAGGACAGGGTGGGAAGTATGCAAGATGCTGGGCCATCCACCACTGCCTCCTGTAAAGAAGCTTTGTCTTCTTCTATCCTATATATTAGATTTTTGATAAGAATCTGCTTTACTTTGCATCAGTTATTTTTCTGGCTGTATAAACTTAAGGCATATTACATAATGTATATGGTTAGACAAACACTTGCATAGTTAAATGATTACTACAAACAAGAAAAATCAACATTGGAATGATATCAAAATCAGAGCATGTGTATGTATGCATGTGTGTGTGCGTGTGTGCGCATGCATTACACATACCTAAAATCTACTCTTATCTAGGCATTCCTCACAAACCAATTATCCATAGTAACTATTTTAACTTCTTTGTTTCTATGTTTTCAGGTTTTACTTTGCTCAGTTTCCCCTTGGAAGTGCGATCACACAGTGCTTTTCTTTCTTCATCTGGCTCATTTCACTTGAGCATAGATTTGTCCAAGGCTTACAGCTCTGGCAAATGGCATCGGCTCCTTTTTTTGTGGCTAACCAGGGTCCTGTTATTCTTTATCCGGTTCACCCATCAACGGCCATTGGGATTTTCATCTCTTTAGCTGCATGAACAAATTTCTTTCCACCGCCTCTGCAAACACGCAGTCAATGCTGCTGCAAATACAGAAAGTTGCCATCACAGAGACTCTCTGGCTACCCACGAGAGTCTACGCATCCCCTTTCCACTGTTCCCCAAAATGTCACGGAGAAGTAATTATTTCAGGCTGTCATCTAGTCTTGAATTTGAAGGAAATGTGGCTTAAGGTTCCAAATTAGACAGTTTTGTTTTGTTTTGCTTTGTTTTCTGAGACAGGGTTTCTCTGTGTAGCAGTCCTGGCTGTCCTAGAACTCGTTCTGTAGACCAGGCTGGCCTTGAACTTCACTGCCTCTGCCTCCCGAGTGCTGGGATTAAAGGCGTGCACCACCACCGCCCGGCCCATAACAAGCAACTTTTAGGCAACCTTCTGAAAGGAGTGTTGTACTTATAAGTAGAGGCTGCCTATACCCATGGGATGGGAGCAATTTCATTTAGTAAAAGTCCCCAGGCCACAGGTAATAAATGCAAAACTAACCTGTCTCACTGAACTGAGAGCTCACTGATTTGACTGATTTGACTGCCTGGCTGAATAGCTCTAGGGATCCACTGACCCCACCTTGCCAGTGCAGGGTTATAAGCATGTACCACTGAGCCTGGTTTTAGGTGGGTGCCAGGTATATGAGCCCAGGTCCTCATGTGTGCATGACAAGCACTGCTGATGCCCATCTTCCCAGCCTGTATGTAGTTCCCTGAACACAAAAATAACAAAAATATGTGGCGTGTGTTTAGAAAGCTATCATATGCAGAACCCTTTTAATCCTTGCCATAATTCTGAAAGGCAAGCAGGGAAGATTACATTATCCTCATCTTACAGCCAAGGGAGACCGTGCATGATTCATAATGATACTTGTACCAGCCAAAAATTACAGTAATCAAGAGACAGAACCAGAACACTTGTATCTGACTCCTGGGTCCTTATTTCTTATGTTAAAAATGCTAATAGCTTACAAAGGAGTCGATGAAATATGGGGGTAAGTCAGAGCTTTTCAGAAAGACAGCAGTGGACCTCTGAATTCCAGGCCATCATAATTAAACATTGTGTAACCTCATCCCTGTATTTATACTTTTCCTTTCTGGGAACCAAGGCATTTCGTCCTCAAAACACAATCTTCCCAAAAATGATTTATCCTTGACCCACTAAACAGCTAATAGTCAAAATGACTAACATTTTCTTACACACACACACACACACACACACACACACACACACACACAACAATAACAGTATTTTAAGAGGTAAAAGTCTGTTCTTAGGAATGTTCAGTACCAGAACAAATGCTTAAAGCTTTAACACTAGCTCACAACACTGCTACAGGAAAGTCACAGTGAACACTAGGCACACTTTTTCCATTAATGAAGTCATTCATACTAACTCAGGAGAGAAGAATCCCAACCCGCTGTCCATCCACGATTTTGCATCTATTAAAAGAATAGGATATTATCATATTCTCACAACTGTCAGTCTGGGCTGTCAGACTTCGCATTTAGCAATTATCTTGATGCCAGCTGTCCCCATAATTTCATTCCAAATTTAATATGGCTTAGAAAATATTGCATTTCAGAATTTCAAATCATTTGCAAAAGACGGTGAGGAGCAGCAATGCCCCTGTAGAGACAGCATCGCACACCCTCCCAGCGGAGTGGGGACATGCCAGGATGGGGGATGGTAGTATTTGCACCCCTCACCACAGGGTTATTTCAGGTTGTTTTATATAGCTCCCGATTATCATTTGAATAACACCCTACTCCCCTGCCTCAAACCATGTGCAATGGCTGGGGCTCCGCTCACACTACTCAACAGAACCTGATATGAAGATAAAGTTGCTGAGACAGCCTCTGTGCTTTCTACCCTATGTGTCTATAGGAGACATTTATATAGGAGACAGCCTCTGTGCTTTCTACACTATGTGTCTATAGGAGACATTTATTGCGGCCTAGATAGGAACCTGCTTCCACCACTTCACGCCGAAGTAACTAACCAATTTGATGGACTTCATGCCTCAGTGCTGTCATTTATAAAATATGTATTCACATATTAAATGCATGTCTGCTGAACATCTCCCATGACCTAGGTGTTGCGCTGCTGATGCTGTAAGAACCGTGAGTGAAAGAGACAGGGCCGGGATACTTGGGGAGCTCATATCTTGCTGTCACAGGCAGATAATAGACAAGAAGGGTGGATTTCGAAAAGTCCCACATAAGGGAACGGCGTGGTGAACGGGGCTGAAGAGAGCAATTTCAATTTGTCTTTCATAGACATCCGGGGTAAAACTTCTCTAAGGAGAAGATATTTGACCTGAGCTAGAAAGAATAAGACGATCACACAGAGAGATGGACGCTACTCCAGGAAGACATGAGAGGCTCGGCATGCAAGGATTTCTACATAACAAACACAAGTTATGGACAGAGCTACAGCAAAATCAAACTGGAAAAATAACCGGAAGCCAGACCATACCAGGTTTCGACCAGGGAGTGTTTTGTTTTGTTTTCATATGTTTTAGTTAAAAAATTTGCTTTTCATTTTGCATACCAACCCCAGTTCCCCGTCCCATCCCCCACCTCTCTCTCCTCCCCATTCCCCATCCATTCCTCAGAGGGGGTAAGGCCTTCCCTGGGGAGTCAACAAGGTCTGGCATACCAACTTGACATATCAGGTTTTTTAGATATGGGGGGAAAGGTTTCATTCCAGAAGTAACAGAAATCCACTATGATCTATGCAAAAAAAACCACAATAACTAATACAGGAAATGATAACTGTTAGGTATTATTATTGTTTTGAAACTAGAAGAAAAATCTCTACTAGGCTCCATATAATTCTGGTAATAAATATCCACTTTGGCTTAGCTATAAGGTTTGGCACCTGCCCGAGATTCAGTTAATCACAGTGTGCTAGTTATTTTTCTTATTAGTGTTGCAAAATATGGGAGGAAGAATCTATTTTGTCTCCCATTTTTGGAAGGTCCAGTCTATTGTGGTGGGGAAGGCACGAAGGGGTTCCTGACAGGGGGAGTGTGTCACAGCAGTTCCTTACATCATGGTTGACCAAGGAGCAGATCGTTCAGGCCAGAACCAGGTGGGGATACAATCTTTATTGGTCCACCCCCAGTGACCTCCCTTACCCAGTCCCAAGCCTTAAAGACAGCAAAGCCTTTTAAACAGCATCGCAAACTAGGGACCAATCACTCAAAATCTGAGCACGTGAGGGACATTCAGATTCAAACCATAACACACGGTTTCATAAGCTCAACACGGAAGAGTCCTGGACACCAGCGACACCAACTGAAAATTTCCCTTGGAGGTTTCAAAATATGAGCCAAAAGGGACGTTTCCTTTCCTCTATAGTACTGACAGAAAGGGTAGACCTACTGACAACCTGTTTTCTGTTACTAGGACAAAAGATGTCAATAATTAGAGTATATGGCGATGACATCTAAAAAGAAGCAGAAATGAGAGAGTTCTAGAGACCCCTGTTTTCCTACTTGAGAGTTGACTCGTATTTACCACACACAATGCAATTAAGACTCAATGAACCCCATGTTCTAACCTTGGTTGCACAAGAGTTTAACAAACATGGAATCAGCCAGATGTAATCACACACATTTGAGCAGTAAAACCAGGAGAATCCGGAGCACAAGGCCAGCCTTGGCTAGAATGCAACCCTGTTTCAAAAACCAAAGCAAACAAACAAAACCCCACAGAATCGATGACCCATGCATGAAAATTCTGCATCAAACAATCTAAACAAGGAACTCTGAGAATTCGTTACCCAGATATTCTCTTAATAACCCAGATTTAAAACTTGTGAGCTGGATCAGTTCTTAAACTGAACAGTTACTTGTCCCCTCAGCTTCTATGCTATCACTAAAATATAACCTTGCATATTTACTGAATTTAACTTCGTGGTGATGATGGAGACTCTCATACGACTAAGTCTTAGCCTACTACACCTGTTTACAGCTAGGCAATTTCAATCTCAAACAACAATATATCATAAACTGGGTGGCTTAAATAACAGGAGTTCTTTTTGTAATTCTAGAGGCTCCAAGTTCCAGATCAAAGTTTTAGAAGCGATGTTTGTGCTTAGGCCTAGAAGCTGACTTGCAGATAGATACATTGTTCTTCGTGCGTCCTTACAGGGCTTTTTCTTTGGGCTTCTCAGTGTCTTAACATTGTCCTATAGAAACATTGGTGATGCTGGCTCTACTGAGTTCGGGTCTACCCTAATAACCTCATTTCCATATCATTACCATTTTCACAGCACTAACTCCAAATACAGTCATCATCTAAGGCAGTGGTTCTCAACCTTCCTAATGCTACAACCCTTTAATACAGTTCCTCATGTTGTGGTGACCCCTCAACCATAACATTCTTTTGTTGCTACTTCAGAACTGTAATTTCACGACTATTATAAATCGTAATGTCAATATTCGATATAAAGGATATCTGATATGCGACCCCTACTGGGGTTGTGACCCACAAGTTGAGAACCACTGCTCTTTCAGATAAGACTTTGACATATTAATTTGGGGAACATAGTCAACCCTCTAGATATGTACTTTCTGACAGATGTTTGAAACGTTGAAGAAAGCTGAATCATGAAGAGGCAAAATTTTATCCCAGAAATATATGAAACAATCACTTTCAACAATTTGATAGAGACAATTATTGGGTATATTACCACGTTGGTGTCTTTAGGCCACATTCAGAATGCTAAAGATTAGACCATGTATTTTTTATTAAGTCTCAATAATTATGGCATACACTAAATTTGAAACCTGAAATGATCAACTCCAAACAGTTGTGTGCAACCTGAGATAGACTAAAATCTGACTTCAACTTAGCACAACTGAAGGGCTTGTCAACCCAGATGACTGAATGACTGAAAATGAGGCAGAGCCAACATTTGCAAAGAGGTAAATAAACCCTCAAATGAACTATCTAGTTACCTAGTTATCTAGTTACCTAGTTATCTAGTTACTTAGTTATCTAGTTATCTCGCTGCAGTCACATTCTTCCCATTACCAAGTCTGTCACTTAATTTCCTTTAGTACCACCTTGCTTTGCTGTCTTCATGACTTCTGTCTAAACAATGAATGCCTTTCTACAGAAGTAATATTTAGATGGTGGCTGGTGGTGCACAACTTTAATCCCAGCACTCGGGAGGCAGAGGCAGACTGATCTCTATGAGTTCAAGGCCAAGCTGGTCTACAAAGAGCATTCCAGGACAGCCAGGGCTACACAGAGAAACCCTGTCTCAAAAAAACAAAACAAACAAAAAAAGAAGTACTATATAATGAGGAAAATTTATGCTTAAGATATTTGTCAGGAGAGAGTAGGTTAGAATCAAAAATTATGATCACTTGTTTCATACATAATCTGGCTCCTTGTCTACATAATAGAATTTATGGGTTTATTTGAATTAAAAACTGGAAGCCATATTTATCCTATCTTCTTGTTATTTATTTTTAAGCTACCTCAAGAACAGGAAATCATATATCATCTTTCATTACTTAAACTTCACTAATATTATCTATGACCTTCATTCTTTTATTAAGTAATACTTAATTCAAAGCAAACTTTGGAAATCATCTGTGGCAGACGCCATGCTTCTCCAGCCCAAGACGGATGTTGTTTAGACTCATGCCGGTAAGCCACAGTCAAGTGGCGATACATATTATTAAAAATGGGTTAATTAAGATGTGAGAGTTAGCCAATAGGAAGCTAAAACTAATGGACCAGGCAGTAATTAAATAAATACAGTTTCTGTGTAATTATTTCGGATATAAGCTAATCAGGCACAGGAAACACAGCCCGCGCACATCTCACTGCAGTTTGGCTGCCCAACGTGGTTTCCTAAAACCAGTCAACTTATTTTTGAATTTCCCTCATCATAGACTCCTTATGCCACCTCTGCCTTCCACTCAACACTTATGCTACACTACAAGTAATTATGCCAAAAGTGTAGACTCTCACAGCGTATCCCTGCCCTTCAAGAAAATACCACCGAGGATGGGAAAGACTAAGCTGCCTAAACCACCAACTCCAAGAAAATGTGCCGGAGGAAAGCAAAGGTACGTGTAAGATGCCAGTGACCTCAGAGGCAGAGCGGACAGACACAGGCGAAAAGGATCGAGGAAAAGAGCGGCAGAAACCATGTGTGCCGGCATAAAAATAGATCAACAGAACAGAATATGAGACCCCAAAACACACACACAGCTACAACCACCTAATTTCTAATTTTTAACAAACATATCACAAACATACATTGGGGGAAAAAAGTCAAGTTCTTCAACAATTGATGCTGGCGCTAAATGTAAAAGAAGAAAAGTAGACCCACGTCTCACACCCAGCGCAAAAGTCATTCACAACGAAAGACCTTATTACAAGACTTGAGACTCTGAAACCGCTAAAGGAAAGCAAATTCAAGACATGGGCCCAGGCGGGGGCTTTTTGAGAAGGTCTCCAATAGTACAAGCATTGACAAATAGGATAATGTAAAATTAAACATTAAAAAATGAAGAAAGACTTTAGAATGGGAACCGTATTGGCCAACTATACAATAAACATTTTTTTGAAAACTACATAATTAAGCCACAAAATAAAAATCACCCAATTGAAAACTGGCCCATACACTTAAAAGTAGTTCTCTGAAGAAAAATGGAAGTGGCCAAAAAAAACCTTAAAACAATAATCAACACCTTTAGCTCTCAGGAAAGGCAAGTTAAAACTGTTCTGAGGGCCAAGCTGGCTCAGTGCTTGCCACATAAGCCTGGCCATCTGAGTTCAACTCTTAGATCCCACAGCAGAGAACCAGCTACCAAAAGTTTTCTTATGGCTTCCATGTGCACATAACGGCATGGGTGGCCTCACACACCACATATATGCATGTAATAATAATAGTAAATAACATTTAAAAAGCAAATTTTTTAAAAGATGATTTTAGATTTCGTCTCAGCCCCGTCAGAATGGCTATCATCATGAAAATAAACACTAGTGCGATTGTAGAGAAAGAGAAGCATTTACACATCGCTGACAGGAATGCAAATTGGTAGAGGTGTTGTGGGAATCGGGTTGGAGTCACTAAAAAAAAAAAAAGAAAAAAAAAAGACTAAAAATAGAACTACCCTATGACCCAGCTATGCCACCCCTGGTATCCAAAAGTCAGCACTACACAGAGATATTTGCACATGCATAATTATTTCTTTACTACTAACCATGGCTAAGAAGAGGGACTGGCTTAGATGTCCACAAACAGATGGATGAATGAAGACAGTGTGGTACATATACATATGGTTTCTTCAGTCATAAATAAAAATGGAATGACATTTATAGGGAAAAAACTGAATGGAACTAGAGATCAATCAGAGATTAAACTGGATATAAACACAACATGTCCACATGCCATAGTCACACCCACACATACACATACAAATGTATTTTCAATTTAAAGAAACACTGATGAAGACTAATAATGCCATACATGCTTTCTTGTATGTGCAGCATCTAAATGTGTGTGTGAGAGAGTGTGTTTGTGCATGTGTGTGTGTGTGTGTGTGTATGTGTGTTGGTAATAAAAAGGAAATCATGAGACGGGAGAAAGAATTCTTTTTTTACAGTGTATTTATTTATTTTACATCCTGACCACTGCAATTTCCCCTCCCTCCTCTTCTCCCATTCCCTCCCCCACCTCCCCTCTGCTCCCCCCATCCCCACCTCCTGTTTCTATACAGAAAGGCACAGGCCTCCCATGGGTATCAACAAAGCATGGGATATCAAGTTCTGATAAGACTAAGCACCTCCCCTGGTGGGCAGGGCAATCCAGTATGAGGAATAGGTTCCCAAGAGCCAGCCAAAGCATTAGGATTATTAGCCCTTGTTCCCATTGCTAGAAGTCCCACAAGTAGACCAAGCTACACAACTGTCACATATATGTAGAGGTCCTAAGTCAGTCTCGTACAGGCTCCGTGGTTGCTGGTTCAGGCTCTGTGAGCTCCCATGAGCCCAGGTTAGGTGTTTCTGTGGGGTTTCTTGGGATGTCCTTGACGCCTTTGGCTCCTACAATCCTTTCTCCCTCTCTTCAGCAGGATTCCCTGAGCTTGACTTAATTTTGGCTGTGGGTCTCTGCATCTGTTTCCATCAGTTCCTGGAAGAAGGCTCTCTGGTGACAACTGGGGTAGGCATCAATCTATGAGTATAGCAGAATATTGTTAGGTATCAATTACATTGACATCTTTTTCTTCAGTCATGTTTAGTTCTATCCTAGATCTCTGGGCCATCCAGACTCTGGGACCTGGCCCTCCAGGCAGGATCACTCTCAAGGTATAGGTCTGAAGATGGACCAGTCATCGGTTGGCCACAAGAAAGAGTTCTTAAGGGAGAGGTGAGGAGATAAAGAATAAATGTGACATAAAAGCAAAAGAGAAGATCATATAAGCATAGGTAGGCAGCCAGTAAGAGTGGAAAAGAAGGAAATGTAACAAGTGGGGAAATGGATTCATCTTTTAAAATATGGCATAAATGGAAATGCAAAAATGAAACCCACTGCTTTGTACACTGACTTTAAAAAAATTAATAAGAGGGCTGGGTGTGGTAATATATGCCATTAATTCTAGCACTCAGGAGGCAGAGGAAGACAAATCTCTGTGAGTTCGAGGCCAGCCTGGTCCACATAGTGAGTCCCAGGACATCCAGGACTATACATAGAGAGACCCTGTCTCAAAATAAATCAATAAGAAAGCATCCAGGCAAGGATCTGGCACCAGAACAGGAAAAGCAAGAAAATACAGGGCACCCTACACAACAAAACATGAAATTTTTTACTATTTTTATTTATGTGTATGTATGAGTGTGTGTTATGTATGGATGCCCTCAAATGCCATAGGAGGACATCCAACCCCCTGGACCTGGAGCTAGAGGTGATTGTAAGCCACTAGGTATGAGTGCTAGGAATCAAACTGGAGTCTTCTATCAAATACTCAACCACTGAGCTTCACTCCAGCACTGGGCCTTTTATGTGATGCTAAGCAATGAACAACTGAATCCACCAGAGAAAGTCACTGACATTTAAGCATCATCAGATCTGTGCCTAATGTCCAGCTAGCCAACCTCTTCCTGATGCTGACCGCCAGGCTACTACCCCTATCCAAATTTCACGTCTTCAGCTCCATAGCCCTGAGCTGACTTTGCTTTAGCACTCACAGCTGATGATGGTTCTTTGCATCTCATCACATCACTGACTGCTAATATTGAAAGCATGAATTGAGAAATAACCATAGGTGCAGTAAGAACACTAACAGCAACCCTATCATAAAATGTCTCGCAGATAATAAGAAACACACTATGGGACCATTTGTTGTCCCTGCTTCGAGGAAATGTGTCCCAAAGTCATCATTAGTAGGAATTGGTGCACTTTCATAACCATCAATGCATAGGGACTCTACTCTGCTTCCCAGGAGAAGTTTAACGAAAATGGGTTGCATTTAAAATGTTGTTGCAGGGATTGGACAGATGGCTCAGTGATTAACAGCACTGGTTGCTCTTTCTGGAAACCAGGGTTTGGTCCCCAGCATCCATGTGATACCCACAACCACCTATAACTCCAGTCCCAGGGTATCTAATGCCCTTTGATGATCTCTGTGGACACTGCACATGCACGATGTCCAAACATGTGCAAGCAAAACACTTATACATATAAACTAAAAATGAAAAATTAAATGCTGTTCTCTTTGTTATTTCTATTTTGCTTTGGAATTCTTTTAATAAAATTAGGCTTGAGTTTTATCAAAGTATCAGATAAAGCATCCCCTTTTGCTTTTCATATCACCTAAAAACAATCTGGCCTCTACAAAAA
The DNA here is from genome assembly GCA_004026605.1 of Ondatra zibethicus. Taxonomy (NCBI): domain Eukaryota; kingdom Metazoa; phylum Chordata; class Mammalia; order Rodentia; family Cricetidae; genus Ondatra; species Ondatra zibethicus. The sequence goes on from PVIU01019459.1 coordinate 10,683, forward strand.
ATTCTTAAGAAGAAAAATCCAGCTGATAAGGCAAAGGACACAGTCAACTAGACAAAATGGCAACCAACTGAATGGGAAGAGCTCTTCACCAATCCCACATCAAACAGAGGACTGATCTCCAAAATATATAAAGAACTCAAGAAACTAGACATCAGCATACCAAATAATCCAATTTAAAAATTGGGTACATGAAGACAAACGCTTAAAGGAAATCCCACACTAGCTCAGGATTGAGTATAATAGAGGGTTATTTATTTTGGGGGTAGACTCACAGATTACAGTCCTCTGCTCAAATGAGGAACAGCAAGCGAATCCCGCAGCCAGAAAAGAGAGGCCGGATGCATGCTTTATATGGGCATATATAGTATAAGAGGCCATGCCCAAGTGGGTGGGTAACTTAAAGGCTACTGACTGTAGGAATTCCTGCAGCAGGTGCAGATCTAACAGAGAATTCTCTACAGAAGAATTACAAAAGGCCGAAAGACACTTAAGGAATTGCTCAACATCCTTAGTCATCAGGGAAATGTATTTCAAAACGACTCTGAGATAACATCTTACACCTGTCAGAATGGCTAAGACCAAAAACACTAATGATAGCTTGTGCTGGAGAGGATGTGGAGTAAGGGGAACACTCCTCCATTGCTCGTGGGAGTGCAAATTTGTACAGCCACTTTGGAAATCAGTATGGCTGTTTCTCAGAAAATTAGAACTCAATCTACCTCAAGACCCAGCAATACCATTCTTGGACATATACCCAAAAGATGCTCAATCATACTACAGAGACATTTACTTGTTCCTAGCAGCATTATTGGCAATAGTCACAACCTGGAAACAATGTAGATGCCCCTCAACCAAAGAATGGATAAAGAAAATGTGGTACATTTACACAACGGTGTACTCTCAGCGGGGGGAAAAAATGACATCTTGAAATTTGCAGGCAAATGGATGGAACTAGAAAAAAAAATTCTGAGTGAGGTAACCCAGACCCAGAAAGACAAACATGATATGTACTAACTTGTAAGTGGATATTAGACATAAAGCAAAGGATTAACCAGCCCATAATCCACGACCCCAGAGAAGTTAGGTAACAAGGAGAAGCCTAAGAGAGACATACATGTCTGTTTCCCCTGGGAAGGAGAAATAGACAAGAACTCCTGAGAAAATTGTGGGGGGGGGAGAATGGAAGATTAAAGGGGAAGGAGAGGTGAGAAGGAAAGGGGGAAGGAGAAGATGAAGGAATGGAATGACCTGGATTGGGAAAGGACAGAGAGGGAGAGCAAGGAAAGAGATATCTTGATAGAGGGAGCCATTATGGGACTAACAAGAAACCTGACACTAGAGAAATTCCCAGGAATCCACAAGGATGACCCCAGCTAAGACCCTAAGCAATAGTGGAGAGGGTGCCCGAACTGGCCTCGCCCTATAGTCAGACCGATGACTACCTTGTCATTGTAGAAACTTCACACAGCAACTGATGGAAGCAGAAGCAGAGACCCACAGCTAGCACTGGGTTGAGCTCCCAGAGTCCAGTTGGAGAAAAGGAAGAGAGATAATATAAGCAAAAGAATCAAGACCACGATGGGGATTCCCACAGAACAGCTGACCGAGCTAGCGGGAGCTCACTGACTCCGGACTGTCAGCAGAGGAACCAGCATAGGCCCAAACTAGGCCCTCAGAATGTGAGTGACAGTTGTGTGGTTGGGGCAGTCTGTGGCGCCACTGGCAGTGGGACCAGGATTCATCCCTAGTGCTTGAACTGGTTTTTTGGAGACCATTCTCCTTGGAGGTATGCCTTGCTCAGTCTAGATACGTGGGGGAGGGTCATGCCTCAAAGTCATGTGCCAGACTTTGTTGACTCCCCATGGGAAGCCTTGCCCTCTCTGAGGAGTGGATGGGGGTGGAGTAGGGGGAAGTTGGGTGAGCAGGAGGAGGGGAAGGAGTGGGAACTTGGATTGGTATATAAAATGAGAAATTTTTAAATAAATAAATAAAATAGAAATAAATAAAATAAATAAATAAAATGAAAAAGAAAAACCCAAATAAAACCCTACCCTATAAACTGTGTTTTGTTAACAGGATGTTTGCCTTATAGCACGCTTAAAAGAGTAAGACAGGAAGCAACCGGATCACACATCACAGATGCTTAGACCTGAAAGAACTCAAGAGCCAAGGTAGTGCTGTGTTCAAAAAAGTCACTTTGAAGTTCAGATTGACAAGGGTCTGCTAGAACTGCGCATGTAGTATCCTAGGTGGGGACACAGCCAACAGAGGTTGAATTACAGCTCTGAGAGTATAAAAGAGGAACCCCGCATCTTTAACAGTTTTCAGTATAACTGATTTTTAAAGGAATATATTTTTGAGGAGAAAGAATGTGATCTAAATATTTTGCTGCAAATTCTCAAGAGTAATTTTTTTAAAGACTTTAAAACTATGCAATTAAATATGAATTAAATTCCTGGGAATTTCTTTTTACTTATTCTAGTAAGGTCAGGAGAGCATAGCAACCATTACTAAATTAGTTAAAAGGCAGCAGAATAAGTTTTTCAACTCCTGGAGTTGTTAAGAGGGTATCCACTGCGGGAATGACGTGTAACCATGCAGTCTCTGCTGAAACACCCCTTTGAGTTATGTGTTTAACACATACATGTTTTATTGTGCTTATCGTGAAACAGTTAGTATAGTCAAGGAAATTAATATACATCATTTTTTCTTTGTTATCTTCTAGTGGTTACTAAAAGATTCATCTCTTTTACAGGTAAGAGATAAAAACTACTCTCAGCATAGCCCTATATTCATCCTAGATAACTGTAACTATTTTTGACCTACATCCGGCTCCTTGCCTCAACCCCTTTAATGCTGCCAACCATCATTGTACTGTTTCTATGTATTCAGTTTTATCTTTTTTAAAAGATGCTACACAAGAGAGTATGATTCGTCTTTCCATGTCTGGAATATTTCACCCCGTATAATGTCCTCCAGTTTCAGTCACAATGGCAGTGTCTCGTGTTTTAAGTGAATGATATTCTGTTGAGTATGTACACCACTGCTTGGTCCATACATCTAACAACACGCACCTAGATTGCTTCCCTGGTGTGACAAGAGCATTGATCCCCGGGTCATCCTGCTGGTCCCATGTTTCCAATTTCTATTAAATGGTATCTATCTTTAACTCTCCATTTTCATTCTTCTAATGCCTTAGTTCTATCTTCTTACACACACACATACACACACACACACATACACACCACCTCACTGCTTCTTCTTCTAGATCTCAAGTGGATAATGGTAGCTGCATGGATGGATATATAATGTCTATCTTATCTGGTAACCGACTTGGCCTATGGTGCTAAAAATACACAATTCTACTTAATCTTCCCAAAGTCTTCATAAAGCAGATTCCATTGTAATATGTTATTTCTTTAAATCCATAACAAAAGCTATTATTTTCTTCAGTTCTGTGTTTCACAACTAGTAAGTATCAGAGCTGTGAATTCAATTTTACCTCACCGATCTCCTAGACACATCGGCTTTCCTCCTCTATAAGGGCAGTGCATTCTTACAGAGCTAGACTACTTAACACCAGCTTTGTAGACAGACATCTGAAACAGCAAGGAACATCTCAAAACCAAGAACTGAAACCCATGGTATACTGAGTCGTGATACAAACAGCCCAGCCCAGCCACGCTTTAATCCTCCCATCTGTAAATACTAATCAGAACAACAGTTTCTCAAGGTCCTATAGGCTTAAAACTCCAATTAGCCCAAGAAATACATAAAACTCTGTGTCTCCTACCCAAAATGACCTTAGCAAGAGAAATGGTTTATTTTGCTGCTTGCATCTCTTTGACTATTATTGTCACTAGGCTATGAAAATCTTAAACATAATTAGAAAATTCATATTTACTTATTGTGGTAGTTTGAATGTAATTAGCCCCCATAAGCTCATAAGGAGTGACATTATTAGGGGTTGTGGCTTTGTTAGAGTAGGTGTGGCCTTATTGAAGGAAGTGTGTCACTGTAGGAGTAGGCTTTGAAGTCTTCTTTGCTAAAGTTTCACTCAGTGTGACACTCAAATCACTTCCTGTTGCCTGGGGGTTAAGATGCAGGACTCTCAGCTCCTTCTCCAGCACCATGTCTGCCTGCATGCTGCCATGTTCTGTCATGATGATAACGGACTACACCTTTGAAATGTAAGCCAACCCAATTAACTGTTTACTCTTATAAGAGTTTCTGTGGAGGATGGGGATGGGAACGTGAAGGAGTGAGTTGGGTGGGCTGAGCACAGGAGGTGGGTTGGGGTGGGACAGAGGAGGAGAGTAAGAAAAGAGGCATCTTGATAAGGGGGTGGCATTCAGGGTTGGGGAGAAACTTGGGTGACATTCAGACTACTTCCTGCTGCCTGCGGGTCAAGATGTAGGACTCTCAGCTCCTTCTCCATCACCATGTCTGCTGGCACGCTGCCATGCCCTGCCCTGATGATAATGGACTAAATCGCTGAAATTTCAGTCAACCCAATTAAATGGTTTCCTTTATAAGAGTTGTTGTGGACACGGTGTCTCTTCACAGCAATAGAAACCCTGACTAAAGCACTTAGGGAAGTTAGCAGCACCCATATTAGTAATATACAATATAACTGTTAACTTCTATAATAAAAAATTTTAATATATTTGAAAGTAGAATAGTATAATAAATATCCATGTATTCATCATTTACCTTAAGAACTCAGCCACTAAGAGTGAAATTTCTTTCATCTATCTACCCTCTCCGTTTGAAAGAAATCTCTGACATCATAACACTTCTTCAAATATTTCAGTGCACACGTCTAACACATAGACCCCACTTCTTAATAGTATAGCCACAAACCACCATCACACCTAAAAAAATTAAGCAAGGTTTTAATTTAATAACAAACATAAAAAAATCAGCTTAAGCACATAGATGACAACAAATATATAGAAATATATATGTACAATTTCACTGAAACTAGAAGGTAACCATTCTAGTTAAAATTCTAGAAAAATAGGAACCATTTATCTCTGCATTCAGCTATTTGTGAACTGAGATGAACAAGATTTCAAGAGATTGAGGTCTCAGTAAAGAGGAAGGAAGAAAGTCTTTATAAGGTAGTAGTGGAAGGAATTCAAAGACAACATCTGACAGGTTGGGCAATTCCCAGGTAGCACTTATGTAAGCAGAGACTGTGTGGTTCCCGGCCATCCAGACTCAAATAATCACACAGAAACTACATTAATGACAACACTGTTTGGCCTGTTAGCTCAGGCTTCTAATTAACTAATTCTTACATCTTAAATTAATTCATTTCTATTAATTTATATTTTACCATGAGGTTCGTGGTTTGTTGCCTCTTGTTTTTTGAGCTGCTACATGGCATCTCCTTGAAGCCACCTACTCTCTATAGATCTCTGTTTGGATTTCCTTCTTTGCTTTACTCTGCTAAGTCATTGGCCAAAACATTTATTCATTAGACAATAAAATACATATACAGAGGGCCATCCCACATCACACTTAGATGTCAGCTTCTAATTGATAGTCTCTCCTTGGAGATTAGTGGGTAGCTTGTGATGCGTTAAGATTGTGCTTCATTTACTGCTTACACTGAGTTAGCCTTTGGCTTGCTTCCTTCCCAATTGAAGCTTTCTAACGCTGATGACTTCTATTTTAAACACTCACTAAATCTATCTGCATGTTCAAATTTTCTACCACTATTATTTCTATTTTATGTATTTCTGTTGTTTCTAATTGAACTAACACGGTTCTCTGTCTCCCAGCTTCCTCTCAGAAACCACTGGACCCCTCCCTCCAGCAGAGTTCATCTCACCACCCTTTCCACTTTCCTCCTCAGATTCAGTTTCCTCCTCGGGCCCAGAGATTTTATTAAAGCCTCAATTTCTTACTGCAGTCCAATTGGCCTCAGTACCGTTCGACAGCCAAAACTTGGCACACTCGATTTTTACATTCTTTCATATGGTAAAAATTTCTGCTACTGCACACAAGTGACCCAAAAATCTCTCACATCTGCATTTTCTCTGCTCTGTGTTTCCAAAAGTCTCTTGTTACTAAGGGTTTTTTTCTACTTTCCACTCTTAAAAATCTTTTACGTCTACAATTGCTTTGTGTTTGTGCTCTCAAGAAATCTTTTAAGACTATTGCGTAAATTCTTTATCTTAGGATTATGAATTCATTGGGTCTGATTAAAATAGCTGAAAATCTGTAGCAAAAATTTACCTTACCACTTATGACAAAAGGCTTATAGTTTTTTATATATATAGTTATATATATGCCATTTTAATCTGTTAGAGCACACTGTATATGTACCTTGGCTTCAACTCTTGTTTAGGAAATAAGATGTTTTTAAATAGTAACCACATGGCTCACCTCCATCTTGGCTGATGAACTCTTCAGAATGGAAGCAACCATGTGGCTGGCAGCCATCTTTACTAAGGACAAAAAAGAATGTATGCAATATAACTTCATCGTGAATAAGATGATCACGTGGTATGAGCCGACTAATGCAACAATTGTAAAACTTCTTAGCCCTACTGAACCTTCTGCTTATCGTTGTGCCTCCTTTTTAGACTAAGGAGGCAACGGCGAGTCTCAGGATATTTTGGATTAGGATAGATTTTGTATGATGATTTTAAATAAGGAATAACATACATTTGATGAATAAGGTATATTTGATTAATAAGATTTATAAATCCCTAAGGTTGTAAATGTCTACTCAGATTAACAAAAGCTAATTTGGATTTATGTCTAACTACTATGTCTTTGCTAACTGTTCAATACCAGGCTACTAAAAAATCTTAGATAAGGAGAAACATACATTTAGTAAATAAGGTATGTTTGATAAGTAGGGTTTTAAATTCCTAAGGTCTACTCAGGTTAACAGTAACTGACTTGAGGATAATATGTATAGCCTCTCTGTCTTTCCTAACTTTCTTAGGCTTCACTGTTTGGATAAACTGAGTCATACAAGGAACTATGACACTCTCCAAGATTTAAGAAAGTAAAGTACCCTGTCTCTCTGTGGACTATATTTATGGTTTAAAGTTTTGTTCTGATGCTAAAGATCTTCAATTAAATCTTAAAATCAAATTTTTTAAGACTCAAACTTAACAGGGATAAAGCCATAAAATCCTAATCTTATAAGAGCTACTAACTTGTAATAAACTGTGAGAGATAATTGAGATATGCAAGCTAATAGCCAATCGCCTTATAAATGATTACATTCTTTACTGTGTTCATAACTAGGCTCATACTCATGCTAATTATAAGTGCAATTCATTTACAGGGACAGACTTTAGATAGCTTTCTGTATATGTTTTCAAGGTTAAGCATAAAGCAAGGTTAAGCCTAAAAACAAGTCAAGTTTGTTTAAAATCAGGTATACTTAATATATGGCCCTCAAAACCTTTCGGAGATCTGTTGAATATGGTATTAAAGTGTTTAATGAAAGAGCTTCCCATGATAGACAGAAATGCCCACTCCTGTTGGTGACCCTAAGGTCTCTAAAGAAGACGATGAGGCACAGATGACTCCACCTGGATTGTGGTGATGCTAACCAAAGATCTGTCCCCATGCCACATCTGCCACCAGGGCCCTGTCCAAACCATGGCCACTGTTGGACTTACTGCCCTACTCGGCCTTGCCAAGGTGAGTCAGTTTTCCCAAGTGTCTCCTCCACAGGGAAACCTCTCAGGCATTTGGCCATGCCCTCTTTTGACTCTCTTCACTTCCTTAGTTCTCTCTGGTGTCTCTTCCCTTCCTCTCTTACTCACCCCTTCTCCTCTCACCGCAAGGTTCAGTCTACTGTCTATGTTCGGTGTGTTACTTTGTTTCCCTGATCTGGACTCCGCCAGATGCCTATGGCTGAACCCTCCCTCATACCTGAATAAAAACCTTCTCCTCAGCCATATCTAGGAGTGGTCATGTCTTCATTTCATGAAACTATTACATGATATTCTATACCACTAACATGAGTGAAAAAATAATAGGTTTTTGGGAAATCGAGAAATTCATCACTTGAATCATTTTGTACATTTGTCTTTCCCTAAGTGGCAAAGTTGGGGAATTTGTGTTTCCCGTCCTCTCAGCGTGAGGCTCTATAGGATTTGATATCCTTGACTCACTGAGAAGAACACCTCCATGTGGGATATGATAACAATTACCGAACCTATAGTTATCATTGCTGCCTTGCCAACAGATCAAAAGCAATAAAAAGAAAGAAAGAAAGAAAAAGAAGTTTCTATCCTAACAGCTAATCAACACTGATTGTGTTTAGGAGCTAAAGATGATGCTACATAAATTATGCAAACAGAGAAGAACATACCTGGAGCTGGGTGTGGGGATGACTGGGGTGGGCGTCTCTTAATTCTTTTCGCTTGGTGATAGTAGTAAAATGAAAGAGAAGCAGTTCCTAATAAAGGCACCACAATGAGGAGTCCACTCAGACTCTCGGGAATAAAAAGCGACCGCTGCAGAGCGGGGGGAGTCAGCGATGGTTATTAAAGATGGGACAGTTCAAATGTCACTTGTTTCCTCAGAGCCAGCTGAAGCAATAAAATCTTTAGTTTCTTTCTAGGATTTTCACATTTTAAATGATTTTGAAAGTTGGTTGCCAGACTCAAATTTGAGCCATACGCTTTAAGTATGGGAGAGGACATGGCTCAGGGTGCAAAATGTCCCATCTGTCAAGCCTGGCTACCTGAGTTCGATCCTTAGTAACCACATGGTAGAAGGAGAGAAGCAGCTCCTGATTTCTGGCCACCATATGCACAACATGGTGCACACACACACACACGTACACATAATTAAATGTATTAAAGAGGAACTTGGTATATTAATTCCTTTCATATCATGCAATAAAATACCTGAAAAGAGATTTATTTTAACCCACAGTTCAGAGGATTCAATCCATCACAGCAGGGAAGCAAGGTAGCTGGAATAGCTCTGTTCATGATAGCAGGACGAAGAAAGCTTTTCGAAATTAATTATAAAAGTCCTTGGTACTTACTGTCCCTCACCATTTAGTGTCACTGATTTACTGTCTCTACCCTTGAATGCACTGTTAGAGGAAAAACCTGGGGACCACAGTTCAACGCTACAATGTAACAATCCTGTTAAAGGTGGTAAGGCCGAAGGAATGTAATTCTCATCAATAAATCTCACCTTTGCAACTGTCTTGCTACACACCAAGGCCCAGCTATTTCACTTCTGGAATCTCAGTTTCCTTGTCTGTAAGACAGGGAAGAGAAAAGGAAGACAACTGCAAAGTGCAAATACATTGTGTGGAATCCAAATATTGCTTAATAACTAGCAACTTCTTTCTTCATAAGTATTATTAATTAATTCATGTTCAAATAATCACTTGCAATTAAAAGAAATGATTTAGAATATACTCAGGGGCCTTATAAGTTTAGTTGGAAATAAATTAGAAGCCTAAATAAATTGATTAAAACATGGACTCAGAAGTGGTGTGTCTTAGTTGGGATTTCTATTGCTATGATGAAACACCATGACCAAAACCAAGTTTGGGACTAAGGAGTTTATTTCACCTTACACTTGCAGGTCACAGTCGACAAGGGAGAGAAGTCAGGGAAGGAACTCAAGGCAGAAACTGATGCAGAGGTCATTGAAAAATTTGCTTACTGGTTTGCTCAGGCTACTTTCTTTTTGGTTTTGTTTTGTTTTGTTTTTTTAATCAAAAAATTTATTTTTCCCAGAAGGGAGTGCAGAAGGGGAAGAGGGAGCAGAGAAGAGAAGCGGGGAGTAGGACATGAGGGAATGAAATGGTTGAGATGGGGGAAGGACAGAGAGGGAGAGATCTTCAATGAGGGAACCATTATGGGGCTAGCAAGAAACCTGGCACTAGGAAAATTCCCAGGAATCCACAAGGATGACCCCAGCTAAGACCCTAAGCAAGTGGAGAGGGTGCCTGAACTGGCCTTCCCCTGTAATCAGATTGATGACTACCTTAATTGTCATCATAGAAACTTCAGCCAGCAACTAATGAAAGCAGATAGAGATCAACAGCTAACACTGGGCTGAGCTCCCAGAGTCCAGTCGAAGAGAGGGAGGAGCAATAATATGAGCAAAAGAGTCAAGACCATGATGGGAAATCCAGAGAAACAGCTGACCTGAGCTAGTGGGAGCTCACTGACTCTGGACTGACAGAGGGGGAACCTGCATAGGCCCAAACTAGGCCCTCAGAATGTGGGTGACAGTTGTGTGGCTGGGGCAGTCTCCATGCAACCACTGGCAGTGATCCCTAGTGCTTGAACTGGCTTTTTGGAGCCCATCCTCTTTGGAGGGAAACCTTGCTCAGCCTAGATATGGGGGGGCGCTTAGTCCTGCCAGACTTTGTTGACTTTCCATGGGAAGCCTTGCCCTCTCTGAGGAATGTATGGGGGTTGGGATAGAGGGAAGGTGGGGGGAGTGGGAGGAGGGGAGGGAGAGGGAACTGGGAATGGTATGTAAAATGAGAAAAGATCGCTTTAAAAAGTAAATTAAACAAAGAAAAATTATTTTTCATACAATAATGATCACATTTTTCCCCTCCTCAGACACCTCCGAGATCCTCCTCACTTCCCCATCCATTGTCTTTAAAGGACAAACAATGACAAAGAAAGGACATACACCCAAAAAACCCCTCAAAACCAAAATATTTGTGTGTAAGATCAATAAGACAAAAGAGTGCCCAAACAAAGTAACATGAGACAAAAAGTCTAAAAAAAAAAAAAAAAAAAAAGCCCATTAAGTTCATTTTGTGTTGATCAACTATACCTATACATAAAGTCTATACCTGAACATAAAGTCTGCCCTGGCGTGTGGTTGTGGTGGTTTGAAAGAAAATGGCCACCGTAGGCTCACGGGGAAAGGCATTATTAGAAAATTTGGCCTTGCTGGAGTAGGTGTGGCTTTGTTGGAGGAAGAGAGTCACTAGGAGCTGGTCTTTGAGGTCTCAGATACTCAAACCAGGCCAGTGCCTCATAGTATATTCCTGCTGCTTGTCAATCCAGACATAGAACTCTCAGCTCCTTCTCCACGACCATGGCTCCCACCGTGATGATAATGGACTAAACCTCTGAAATTGTAAGCCAGCCCAATGAATTGTTTTTCCATTATAAGAGTTGCCCTGGTTATGGTGTCTCTTCACAGCACAGCAATAGAAACCCTAACTAAGACAGTGGATAATATGCCCACTGAGACTCCATTTGAGAAAAGTAACCTTTGAATGTGGTTATCGATTGTAGACAGTTTCTTGTTAAGGGGTGGCAGCCCATGTTTACTTCCTCCTCTCAGCACTGGGACCCTTTCTGACTTGAACCGGTGCAGGGGCCCTGTGCAAGCTGCCACTGTCCTGTTGTGTCTGGGAAACTTTGTTTCCTTGGTATACAATAGGTTTACCTACAGCCCTGTCTCATGGAGGCATTTTCTCAATGAGGTTCCCTTCTTTCGGATTACTCTAGATGGGTCAGGTTGATACATGACTCATCAGCAAAAAGAAGTAACAACAGTGGAAAGTAGGCAGACCAAGCCATGCCCAACAAAGCTTAAGCGATGCTTATTGACTCTCTGGTCAAGGAAAATGGCCCCCATAGGCTGACAGGAAACGGCACTATTAGGTTGAGCCTTGCTGGAGTAGGTATGGCTTCGTTGGAGGAAGTGTGACTGTAATAAACAGTCGCTGTAATATTTACAAGTGTACCGTCTAATATGCTAACCTCTGCACATAGCTATTGAAAACTTAAAATACAAACAGCATAAATGAAAGTGTGCCGAGCTGGTCTAGAACTAATATAACTTCCCAGTGAGAAGTCACTCTGCACAGCAGAGAGTAATAAAAGAAATGGTTCTTTAATAAGAGCACATGACTGGTTCTGGCTAATGCACACACACAAAAAAAAATATTTAAATTTGAGAGCCAGTCTCGAATTCAAATTTTCTGCTAACATAGACCTTAGGCTTACACAATTTGCATGCCCTGTCGGCCCCCCATTATACTTCCAACAATTTAAAAGGAGACAGAGAGTGCAAGGCTGGCCACTTGGGCAGATGGTGGATTCACACAGAAAAGGTACTGACAGAATTATGGGATTCTTTTAGTGAGAATAGATAGGTTTTTCTCACATACTATATCCTGATTGTAGCTTCCCTTCCCTCTACTCCTCCCAGTTCCTCCTCGCTTTCCCTCCCATCTGAATCCACCCCCTTTCTGTCTCTCATTAGAAAACAAACAGGCTTCTAGGAATAATGATAAAATACAATACAATAAAACAATAACTAACACATCAGAATAGGACAAAGCAAGCAGGAGGGAAAAAGCCCAAGAAACGGCACAATAAACAGAGACTCACTCGTTCTTACACTCAGGAATTCCATAAAACACTAAACTGCTCTCCTCTCTCTCTCTCTCTCTCTCTCTCTCTCTCTCTCTCTCTCTCTCCCTATAATGTCTGGCTGTGGGTCTCTGTATTTGTTTCCATCTTTTGTAGAAGAAAACTTCTCTGCTGATGGCTGAGCAAGGCACTAATCTCTGAGTATAACAGACTATCATTAGGAGTCATTTTCTTGCTCCTTTTTTTTTTTAAAAGAACAGTTCAGTTTTATTTGGTTTTACACCAGGTCTCTGGTTTATCTATTGTGAGATTCTTGATCACCAAAGCAATCAGTGTATGGTATGGATTCCACCTCGTGGAGTGGGCTTTAATTCAAATCAGATATTGGTTGGTTACTTCCACAACCTTTGTGCCTTCTCTGCCCAGGCAGGACACCATTGCAGAGCCAAAGGTCCATGGCTGGCTTAGTGTTTACGTCTCTCCTTTGGTAGTATGCAGAGTACCTTTCTTCACTGAAGACACTAGGATATTGAGGTAAACACTCCACGCAGGCACCAGCTCAATTTCTCCATGTTCAATCAGTTCAGTAGGTGTTGTCTTCAGCAAACGGGGCCTTGCTGTCAGCTTGCAGAGAACAACCTGTAGGCCTGGCAACAGCCTGTGTTGTTTGGGTGTTCCTATGGGACCACTTTGGTCAACAACTCAATTAAATATAATCCAATCTCAGTACTAGAGGCTTCATTTGGTGACAAAAGATGGCTATTTGGAGTTCTATCTTCCCATTTATTTGGCAATGTCATTTACATCACCTTTCTATATGTCTATATATTTCTGCCATATTTGGTTTTCATACCTTAACTAGCACTTGATTGCAGCTGTCTCTCCCCATATGTGTCCCTCCTTTGTCCCCCTCTTAACGCCTCCTCCTGACTTGATCCTCCCATTACAGCCCCCTTCCTCATCCATCCATAACTATTCTATCAGCCCCTTACTAGCCCCTTACTCTATATCTAACCTCTATGGTCCTATGGATTATAACTTGGTTGTCACTGACTTAGCTAACATCCACATATAAGTAAATATATACCATATTTGCCTTTTTGGGTCTGAGTTACCTAAACCAGGATGATTTTTTTTCTACTCCCATCGACTTACCTGTGAATTTCATTCTTAACAGCAGAGTAATAGCCAGAAATTGGGAGCAATCTAAATCGCCCTCCACAGATAAGGAAAATGTGGTACATTTACACAATGGAGTATTACTCAGAATTATTTCTTAAGTACACCAGTGTTGTACTTTTCAAATAGTTGCTACATCTGTTCATCTTGTCACCTGGTGCACTTATGCTTTTTCTGATAAGATTACAGGGGACTTAATGGCAGACAAGGATTTAGGGTGGTTGTGATCCTGGGTTGCCCCTTTCAACCACTTGGAGACATGTTCTTTGATACAGGGATGGGCTTAATGGCCAGTTGTAGGTCATGGCTGTCTCCTTTTGTGATAAGACCAAAACCTAATTGGAGTTCAGTCATGGTGAGCAAACATTGTCAGAACTTTTCTCAGCAACCCTAAACTTCAATTATGACACAAAATTTTCATTCCTACAGTGTTTAATAAGTGTAGTTAGTATACTACATATGTTCCAGTCATTTTGGAAGAAGCTCCTTTATCTAAATTCTACTCTGTGTGATGTAATACTTTCTACATAAGTTTATTAATAATCCTTCATAGCATCAATTTTATTACTTCAACTTTCTCCTGCACCATCAAGAATAAAGATACTGAACTATTTTGTGTATTTTGGGTTAACTTTTGGTTTTAAATTTAACTCCACTTATTTCTTTTTGTTTCCTTGATTGCGGATTCCCGCAATTGTAAGTGTATACGTGGTTCAGACATTATTTCAACTATCGCTGAAATATCAACTATCTACACAGGACAGTTGCTATGTGGAGTATTCATTCCTAGTGCTGCATGCTTTTCTCTTTGTCTCACTGATTATAGAGGTTGAAAAGACCAACAAGATACAATCTGTAAATGGAGACCCAAGAAAGATGATATAATTCAGTCCAAGTACAAAGGCCTGAGGAGTGTGGATGTTGCTGAAGACAGCTCAAATCCAGAGACCCAAAAAACCTAGAAACTCCCATGTCTAATTGCAGGAGAAGTTGAATATTCCACTTCAAGATGAGAAGGTCAATGAATCACATTTTTTTATCCATTCTTCAGTTGAGGGGCATCTAGGTTGTTTCCAGGTTCTGGCTATGACAAATAATGCTGCTATGAACATAGTTGAACAAATGTGAACCAAAGAACAGATAAAAATAACGTGATACATTTACACAATGGAGTACTACACAGAAGAAAAAAATAATGACATCTTGAAATTTGCAGGCAAATGGATGGATCTAGAAAAAAAACATGAGTAAGGTAACCCAGACCCAAAAAGATAAATATAATATGTACTTACTCATAAGTGGCGTCTAGACATAGCACAAAGAAAAAAAAACCCACAGTTTACAACCCCAGACAACCTAGACAACAAAGAGGACCCTAAGGAAGACATACATGGATCTACAAAGGAAGGCAAAAAAGAGAAGATATCCTGAGTAAATTGGGGGCCATGAGAGAGGATAGAAGGGGGAGGAAAGAAGGGAGGGGAGCAGAGAAAATGTATAGTTCAATAAAAACTGTTGCAATGAGGGGTTCGGGCTGCGTTCCCGGCGCCGGGCCCCTTGTTCTGTCCCACCCGGCTCCTGGTGCGTACCCGAAATAATTACACAGAAACTGTATTCATTTAAATACTGCCTGGCCCATTAGCTCTAGCCTCTTATTGGCTAACTCTCACATATTTGTTTAACCCATTTCTAATAATCTGTGTGTCACCACGAGTCGTGGCTTACCGGCATGAGTCTAACCAGTGTCCATCTTGTGCTGGAGAAGCATGGCATCTGCGTCTGCCACACTGCCTTCTCTCTCACAGCATTCCGTTCTATCTACTCCGCCCACCTAAGGGCTGCCCTATCAAAAGGCCATGGCAGTTTTCTTTATTTAACCAATGAGGGCAATACACAAATAGAAGACCCTCCTACACCAAAAAACAATAAAAAAGAAAAGTTAATAAAAAAGATAAGAAGGTAAATTCATCCTTCCTCTATCTTTTTGCTGTATCCAGGCCTTGGGTATATTGAATGGTAGCCACACAATGTGGAAGGAAGCCTTTCTCATAGTTTGTGAATTCAAATGCTAATCTGTTGAGGGATATTTCAGCACACTGTGTGAAGATATGTCTCTGTCCTTCCTTGTCTACCTAAGGTACCTTCTGATTGGTTTAATAAAGAGCTGAATGGCTAATAGCTTGGCAGGAGAGGATATGTGGGACTTCGGGGTAGAGATACGAACTCTGGGAAGGAGTCTGACATTAGAGAGGTGGCAGCGAGATGTGGAGGAAATTGGACATACAGAATGGATGAGGAGTAACAAGCCATATGACAGAATGTAGATTAATATGTGGGTTAATTTAAATTTTAAGAGCTAGTTGGGAAAAAGCCTAAGCTAAGGCCAAACTTTCATAGTCGATAATAAGTCTCTGTGTCATTGTTTGGGAGCTGGCAGTCAAAATAAAGACCATCTAGAGGTACCCTCACACTTACCCCGACAGACGCTGCCAGTTCTCCAGCCACGCTCAGGCCAGTCCGGCTGGCAGATATCATTTATCATCATATCTACTACACTACTCTGATATTTTTTCTACAGAAGCATTCATTGGACAAAAATAATACTAAGGTAATTCCATAGGCTCTAGGCACATTTTCAAGTCTTTCCCAGTTTTGTTTCCTACAAATAATATAAAGGAAACTTTTACATACACAACTGGAGCTAACCTGTAAAACAACTTCAGGAGAAACCAGGGTTCACTGATCTCTTTTTGGGGACACTTTGGTCAGATGGAGTGAAAATCTCTGGATAAAATTGATGTCCTCAAAGTACTACATACCACCTACCTCCCTACCTACCTACGTACCACCTACTTAACCATCTGCATCACCAAAAAAAGGGTGGGGAAAGGGGGAGAAACTTAATAATCATGGTCTGGAATCAGTGAAGACTGTTAAGCTCCCCAAGGAAACTCTTAACTGTAACCTACCATCAAGTCTGTGAGGTTTTAATTTTATCCAATGTACATGACATATGAATTCCAAGCCAAAGAACTACAATAAATATTGGTTCTGAGTGTTCCAGTTATTAATCTATTGTCTCTCAGGTCTGAACCCACCTTTCTTTGTTCTGCTTTGTATGCTGGAACAGAAGCCTGTGAAAATGTCTACTTTGTCTTTTGGCTTAGTCTAAGCCTTTGTCGATACCGCAGTGCAAGGGAAGAAGTGTTGGCCACTGAGGAAAAGTGAAGAGGTTTTTACAAACCTGTTCTCACTGATCTAATAGAATAAAGCACAAAAGATTCATGGCTGAAATCCTAACAGAAAATTAATGCAAAGAATTTTCATCCAATATGTGTTCTTTTCTTACAATGACAGAACTTTAAGCCAAGGTTAATTTGTTTTCAGATACTGAAATATCCTATTACATTCATATTTAAATGAATTTGTGTTCACTTCTCCTTTAAGCCAATAGATATATCTCCAGATTAATCTACACAGATAACTCTTAAAGTTGTTTAGGAGAGCATGATTCTGTTTGATTTATCCTAAGATTGGTTGTTCACATATCCCATTTCACATTCCAAGTGTTTTCCCATTTTTTTCTGAAAAGTAAAAGGCTTATGGGCATTTTTGGCTACACTAAAAATGAAAACCACTCAAAGAAACCACACTTGTCAGCTTGTATATATAATCTCTCCCAGTTTTATTTTAACTTGCTCCATAATAGAGCCATGAAATACAAAGCATACCCAACTCATATTCTAACAGGTATCACTTTGTGATGGTTAACTCTATGCCAAGTTGGTTGGACCATGAGTTGCCTAAATATTCAATCAATTTTTATTCTATGAGGATGTCCTATTTTGTTTTTGAGATAGGGTCTCATTGTATAGGCCAGTATGGCCTCTAACTCATGATCCTACTGCCTCAGCTTCAGAAGTTCTGAGATCACTGGCATTCACGGCACACCCAATTTACTTAGACACATTGAAGGAGGTTAACATGAATGATGAGGAGACTAAAGCAGATGGCCCTCCCTGCTGTAGAAAAGGACCTACTCAATCTATGGGTGGTCAAAGAGAGCAAAAGGACGTGTCCTCCCCAAACAAGGGAGAATTCCTCCATGACTGACTCCCTTTGAACTGGGACATCAGTTTTTTCTGCCTTTACAATAGAACTGAAATGTCAACTCCTCCTTGTTATCAGACCTGCAGACCTTCAGACTAGACCTGCTGACCTTCATGGAGCAACTATATGCTCAGCATATTGAAGAATCAACCAGGTCTTGGAATTCTCTTGTATTTGTTGTCAAAAAGAAATCTGGAAAATGGAGAATGGTAACAGATCTAAGAACTGTTAATAAGGTGATTCAGGTTAGTAATTAATCACCTATTATAATTGAACTTGTTAGGTATGTTTACAAGATCAAACAAAGATATATTTTAGATAGGCAGGTCATCTTCAAACACTTCAGAGATCTATAGAATATGGCATTTAAGATGTTTTAATAACATAGGTTCTTTTTTTATGACAATGAGACATGTCTGCTCCTGAAAGCACTAATCTATGTCAAAGAACATAAACAACATAGAAGAAACTCCATGTGAAGTTTACTTTCTTGGTGGCAAAAGAAAGTCACTGGGCAAGAAAATGCCCTTCCCTTGCTGCTGACAGTATGCTGTCCTTACTGGACAAGCAGGACACAAAAGAAAGTGACTACTAAACATTATCAAGACAAAGAGGGACAGCCTTTTTCTGCTTCACAGAAAAGTCTATCGGCTGTGTTAGGCCTGTAGGCTGAAGATTTGGGAGACTTCCCAGGCAGCCAGCTGTTTCTCACATTTTTTGAAAGGTGCATGCTTGCACTTCCTGCTTACTCAGTTAATATTATTTCCTTCTTGTGTATCTAAGGGAATTGAAGACTAGAAAGTTATCATTATAGTTTTCCTTGTTTATCAGATACAGAAAGAAAGTTAAGACAAAAAGTAAATTAGGTACAAAAATTTAGACTCACCAAGATAGTGTAGATAATGGAGTATTTTCTCTATATTTGTCAAATGCAAATAGACATTGTTGATATATTTATTGCCTGTATATATTGTATATAGTTATTTTACTTATTATATATAGTTTTTCTTATATTAGTTAAAGTCTTTTTATTTTAGGCAAAAAGGGGAAATATAGTGGCATATTATTTGTGTTTTAATAAATAAAGCTTACCTGAAGATCAGAGGGCAAAGCAGCCATAAAGGCCAAGGAGTGGTGACACACATCTTTAATCCCAGGGCTTGGGAAACAGAGGCAGATGGATCTCTGTGAGTTCAAGGTCACAATGGGCTACACAAGATTGAGTCTGTCTAAAAGAGAAACAGAGCTCACACAAAGGTGATCTCAGCACTTGAGACCACATGCCTTTAATCCAGCACTAGGGAGGTGGAGACAGGAGCAATATGGCTGGATAGAGAAAAGAATAAAAAGGGAAAAGACAGGAACTCAGTGGAGCATGAAGCTTGAGAATTCGTGGAGACAGGATCTTACCAGTTTGGTCTGAAGATTTGGCAGAGGTGAAAGGTCTCTCTAATGGTTGGCTGCTTTGCTTTTCTGATCTTCAGCTTGAGCCCCAATATCTGTCTCTGGGTTTTTATTATTTGTGATACAACAAGTTTCTACCCTCTCAGGATCCTATGTTTAGGTAACTTTTCTGTATGGCTTATTCCAAATTCACTAATCGAAAAAGGGAATCCTCATCCTACAGTGAGTCAGAAAGAAAAAGCAAGGTGGTGGTCAACAGACGTACAAAGGGGTGACTAAGACACGGTGATAGAAGAAAACAACCTAACAAAGCTGTAATAAAACTGTGAGAGAAAGCGCAGGCCTGACCAAGCTCACAGATGGGTGAAAAAGGTCACATTTTCGACTGTTTCACTTTTACAAAATTTCATGACATCTTATGACTTCAGTGATTCCAAACAGCAACAAGGGAACAAGAAAATAATATGCTCCAAGTTCAATTCAAAGAACTGATTGTCTTAAATTCTTTACAAGTAAAAGTCCCTTATCCCTACTGTTATGTTCCCAATCCTACCCTCATTAAAACAATCCACACAAAAACCAGCAAGCCACAAGAACATCAGAGGGATTGCTGGAAAAGATTATAAAGACACACCTGCTATATTACATGAAATTTAGAAATATTTGTCCAGCCTGGTTGCAGTGGTGGTGCATGACTTTAATCCCAGCACTGAGGAAGCAGAGGCAGGCAGATCTCTGTGAGTTTAAGGCCAACCTAGTCTGCAAAGTGAGTTCCAGGACAACTAGAGTTACTATTCAGAGAAACCCTGTCTTAAAAAAACAAAAGGAAAGAAAGAAAAGCAATATTTGTTCATAGAAAGCTGTCTTCCAAAAGCCATGTGTGATAATCATTAGCCTTCGACATTTTGTGAAATAGAACATCCCCCTAAACAGTGAAATGTTCAGGGGGTTTTGAAAGCCTGTTAAGAAAAGCATTTTAATCAAACTGTCTGCTAAAATAAAATTGGAGTAAAACTGAGTAGCAATGAATAAAAGGATGACTCCAATAGATATGCCAATGTGGAAGGGAGAAAACTCAGGAGTCCTCAACCCTGGAAAAAGAATTAGAACACAAAAATTGGTTGTCCAATATTAAGAGCCCAGCCCTGAAAACATACTTACAAGTAAGTGACATTATACAGACTGAGGTTGTGTTTATTTATTTAGAAATATATACACACACACACACACACACACACACACGCCACGACCAGCACCACCACCACCAACAGCAACAACAGAGGAAAGAGACCATGAATTGAGGAGTGGTGCATGTAAGGTTTTGGAGGGAGGAATTAATTATAATCTCAAAATTTTTTAAAAAATCTTTTTGAAAAGGTTCATCAAAAATTCAGTCTTAAATACTTTTGTATGTCAGAAGACTAACACATTTATAAAAATGAGTGTGTTTTGTATCTAACAATGAAGAGAGGATAAACAATTTTTGTGATGACTATTCTTGGTTGTCAACTTGACTGTATCTGGAATGAACTGTAATCCAGAAACAGAGGGAAAATTTATGATCTGGACCTTGAGGCAAGAAAGCAACACTCATTTAATCCAGACCTTGAGGCCAGAAGGCACACCTTTAATCTAGACCACGCCTCCTATTGTAAGCCTAAATAAGGACAGCCGAAGAATGGGGTGGTTGTTTGTCACCTGCTTGCTCTCCCCTCCATCAACACATTCATTTCATCTTCAAAATCCCGGCAGATCAGCTGAGACACCCAGCCTCAAAGACTGAGCCGCTACTGCATTCTTGGGCTTTCCATTCATCACTGGCCACTGTTGACTGCTGCAAATGGAGACAGTGCTTTCGCTTCCCAGCTGCCTGGACCCGAATAATCACACACAAACTATAGTAATCACAACACTGTTTGGCCAACGTCTCAGGTGTATTCCTAGCTAGCTCTTACATCTTAAATCAACACATTTCTATTCATCTATGTACCACACAAGGCTGTGGCTTACCAGTAAAGTTCTGGCATCTTTCTGCTCAGGGGCTACACAGCTTCTTTTCGACTCCACCTACTACTCTCTGTCTCTCTGTTCAGATTTCCCGCCCTGCTTTACTCTGCTAAATCATTGGCCAAAACAGCTTTATTCATCAACCAATAAAAAACAACATATATACAGAAGGACATCCCACATCAGACGTGCAGCCTGTAAGTCATTCCAATAAAATCCCATTATATATATATATACATATATGAGAGAGGAAGAGAGATTCATTCCACAAGAGTCCTGTGACTCTAGAGAACCTTGACTAATACAGTTTTGTATATAAGAGAGTAAGGAGCTATTGTAAGCTAAAATAAACCCTCCTTCTATGTTGCTTTTTCTCATTTTTTGAATCATGGCAACAAAAAAAGATACGAGGACATAGAGCTACAGAGTGAGAGGCAGCTCATACACCTTCCCAGTGCTCCTCAAGCTGCTAACTAGTCATGAGGCAAATTCAAATAGCCTTCTGCTGGGTTTGGTTGATATTCCTGGGAGACCTGCCCTTTTCTGAAAGAAAACAGAGGAGGCTAGGGTAGATGGGAGGTGGGAGGGTGGACTGGGAGGAGAGGAGGGAGGGGAGACAGTGGTCAAGGTGTAATATATGAGAGAAGAATAAGGAAGAAAGGAAGGAAGGAAGGAAGGAAGGAAGGAAGGAAGGAAGGAAGGAAGGAGAAAGAAGAGAGGGAAGGAAGAAAGGGAAGGCAGGCAGAGAAAGAGAGAGAGAGATTCAAATACCCTAAACATCAGACCATCAAAGGCAATATGAAACTCTCTACACTAGAGAAAATCCAGAATTCTTCAGACAGATAAAAGCTCTTGCAAGGCTGAGGAGCCAATCTGCAGATGATACTGCCTGAACAGGCAGCATGGATGCCTGATTAACCTATCAAAACTAAAGATCAGCTTACTTTTGCCTTTCACAATCTCGGAAAGCAAAGACCTTGGATTTCCTGGCTAAAGGCTCGGAGTGACGGGGCATGAAAGAAAAGACAGGAAAACTTGAAGGGCCAAGAACATCACATTGGTTGGTGAAGCAGACAAGCTGAAGGTATAGAAGAAAAGCGTCGTTCTTACTTATTCAAACATAGTAAAATCACAACTCCAAATAAAATACACCTATTTTATTTCATATCTGAAAACCACCTTTTCTCACATAAGAACGAGGAGCCAGAGCAATCCCACACACCACCTGAAGGCTCTTAGCATCATTTCTCCTGAAGCCCCATCACCATCGACTAACTATAACACAAATGCTTTCACACATGGAAGGGAAACGATGTTTAATACAATTTTATCAGGATCATAAATACAGCTAAAAACCACCAGTTAGCAAGTTTTTTATAATTTAAGAAAGAAAAGAAGAGGAAGCACTGAATTTTCAATGTACTTATTTATTGTTAACCGTTTAAAGTATAAAGATAGTCATTTGTTGTAAAAGAAAATGTGTCATAAAATCTGTGTCTGGGATCATGCATTTTTCTCCTTTGTTAAAGGAAATGCACTACATCACTCCATTTCATTTTGCTGCAGAAGTAGAGCAAAATCAATAACCTATTTCCAAATGGGCAGCTTTTAACCTGTCTGGGGACAGGCCAAAATTAACTTTGACTGCGCATTTAAAGAGAGAGTTATTTTAATTCCTTTTAATTATATACAACGTTAGGCTTTTTGCGAATCATTATGTGTTGAGATGTACTTTCCTTGACAGTTTCGGAAGATAAAACATTCACGGTTAGCTGAGAAAATTACTCCTAAAACGCGGCTAAGAGCAGAAGCACATTTCCAAAGCTACGGGAAATAAAATAAATATCCAAACAAATGTGGAGAATACGCGTTTCCTTAAAGCTTGAGCACACACCTGGAGACACGCGTGCAAAGCGAAGCTCGCCAGCAATGTGCCTCAAGGTATGTCTCTCGGAATGCGCCGTTTGTGAGCATCTAGGTCAGTCTCATGGCTGACCAAACAATGGCCTAAATCGGGCATGAAAATAAATGAAACGTGCTATGATGTAAGCCGATCTATCTTCCAGGTACAGGGCAGCACGACATATAACAGTGTTTCTGAGACAGCGTACAGGAACTGAAAACAAAACAGAGGTGATATTTATAGGGAATTTTGAAAATAAATACATAAACTAACTAGGCAGAGCAGATGAAAGACAATTGACAAACCCTTTCTGATGCCTCGGTTGGGGCCGACATTCACACACTAGTATTCCGCCTGCTGTTTCCATTTACAAGTAATACCTAGTAAGTCGAACTTACAAACACAGATAACAATAAAGCACAATAAAGTGATGCTTAGAACAGAGGCTTGCAAAGAAGGATCCACAGCAGAAGTTGTTAGACCAAACTGACTATGAAAGACGCTGACATACACAAATTCGTCCTAAAGAGTGGCTCAAATTCCACTAACGATGTAATTACCTTGTCAAAAAAAAAAAAGCACATCCACACACAACTAACAAAAAACAAAGAACAAGAGTCAGGAGAAGACCTAGAGCAGGGGTCCTCAACCTGTGGGTCAAGACTCCTTAGGGGGATCGAGCAAACCTCTCAACAGGGACACATATCAGGTATCATGCATATCAGATATTTACATTACAATTCATGACAGTAGCAAAACAACAGTTATAGTAATGTTATTACTATAACAGAAGTAGTAATGAAATAATTCCACGGTTGGGGGGTCACCGCAACCTGAGAAACTGAGGGTCACAGCATCAGGAAAGCTGAGAACCATTGGTCTAAAGAGTGAGACGAAATCAGAGAGAACTTCGGTTGTGACTAGGAAAGGCATCACAGAAGAGGAGCATTCCAGTTGGACTTTAAAAGAACTGTGTGTCAAAGTGTGGAATATCATCATAGGCCAGGAAGGAGGAAGGAGGGGGGAGGAAGGAAGGAAGGAAGGAAGGAAGGAAGGAAGGAAGGAAGGAAGGAAGGAAGGAGATAAAATCAAACACTTTCAAAATGACCACAAAATAATTGTCTGTGCTAGACTTCAAATCCTGAGATGCCTAGGAATACAACTTTGCCAATGGTCTCCCTGGAAGTAGCAGACTATCTGATATATTGGCAATGTTCAACAGGCATTAAAGGAATAAATAAACAAAGGCTGTAAATAAAATTAATTACTCAATTTGCAAGGCAAAGAAAAAAGATGTAAGTATCAAAACTCACAAAGACTACGAAAATCAAAATTAAGAACTTTTATTTTGCTTGCCTGGTAACAGGAAGTCCCTGATGATCTTTGGAAAGTACAACAAGGGATGACTTTAACAAGTATGTCTAAAAGCAAAACGTGCAGCTAATTGCAATAAGAGACAATGAAGGTAATCAGGAAATCATTACAAGAGTCCAGTTCAAACCTAACACAAGGCTGGACTACAAAAAAATAAACAAGAGTATAGAAAGAAAAAGAGATACCCTCATAGAGATTACACAAATCAAATCAATAGGGCAACCAGTCACCCATTTAGCAAATAGCTTTTAACTATGCACTACGGATCTACCAAATTCTGCTAGGAGCTAGAAATATGAAAAATAAATAAGCCATACGAAGTCCTTTACATCAAAAGAACTGACGGTCTCAGAGCTGTCTCAGTGGGAAAGCAATTAAAGATACAACCGGTGAAGACAGGATGAGTCCAGCAAGCCTCACACGTTCTGAGTCTAAGACACCAAAAGGAGGCAGCACCATTTACGGACAACTTTAAAAATACTTGCTGTAGCCCAATATTCAAGTTCATCACATAATTTCAAATTTGAGTGCTGGAGAATGAAACAGAATATTATATGAGAAATAGCCAGGCCTGAAATCAAAAGTGGGAAAAAACACATAAGAGAGTTCTGTAGCCCTAACCTTGGAGCCTACTCACATGTAAAGAGGGAAGGTAAGTAAGAGGGAGGAGGGTAAGAAGCACCAACGTCAACCCAGCCAAGACAGAAGAGGGTAGAGAGACAGAAGATCATCCAGAGCAAGAGACGCGAACCATCAATGGCATGTTTTCCAGCAAAGAAACCACAGAAAATTAGGACCAAAAAGACACTGAACTTGAGAACAAAACAAATGCACTGGTAACGCTGGAGACAATCCTAAGAGAGCAATGATACTAAGCTATCAGTTTAACCATGAGTTTGTGCCCAGCCTGGAATACAGAATGAGGTCCTCTCTCCAAAGACCACGAAAGCCTAATGGGAAACACTTTAAAGGTCAGAACCTTATGTTGTGCAAATTAAGAAGGAAATGAATAAAGAAAAAGTATCCTTCCCTCTCTGTAGCATTTTAAAAGATACCTTGGTTCAGGCACACTGTCTCAGTAGGTGGACCAGCCCCTCACGGTCCTAACTTCCTAACTCATCTTCTCCCACCTTCTGCTCTTCACCTGCACCTTGGGGGCTCAATCCATTCCTAGGCCAGGAGGGATGGGGGTGGGCCTTGGACTTCCAACAGGGCAGGGCACCATGCCCTCTTTCAAGGAAGAAGGGGGAGGGAGGAGGGGTGGGGGGG
>PVIU01019460.1:0-36372 GCA_004026605.1 Ondatra zibethicus
GAGAGAGAGAGAGAGAGAGAGAGAGAGAGAGGAGAACTTAGAAGACAATTTGAGGGAACTTGCTCTCTTTCCATCATGTGAAGCCCAGTTATTGAACTCCGATAGTCAAGCTTATTGGCAAATCCTTTGCCCCTGAGATTTGAATTAATGTGTCTAACAGTCCAGTTCACAAACTTTGAAGATATGGAGGCAATCAAACTTGCCTCCCCGACCTTCTCTCCTCTTGATTTCTCATCTCCTCCCTCCCCCTTGCTCTTGTTCCTCCGTTAAGGTTGTTCAAAGTGGATTTTCTGCTTATTACTGCCAGTTCTTAACTGTGACCTTGAGCCAGACCCGTGATGAGTAGAACTGGTCTCTGGACTTTGGAATGAGCTATCTGAGCACAGCCCCTTAGCTCCCTGTTCTGACCAGCTGAATGTGTCTGCTGAGTCACTACACTTGAAGGAGAAGGCTGATAAACTCAGGGAGGAAATGATTGCACAGACTCTAGCTGCTTCTGTGCTCCAGAAACTGTGTAAGATGGTCCTTGGGAAGCAATTTCAGGATCTACCTACAGAACTAACCATTAAGACTAATAGCTCATATATAATACAATGAAGTCATTCTTCTCATAGGTAATATAGTGAAGTCATGCTTCTGATACATAATACAATGAAGTCATGCTTCTCAGAGAAAGCTTCCCATGCAAGATTTTTTTTTAAAACTTGATGGAAACCCATGATTAGAAATACAAACTAGGTGAGCACATCTACAATGTCCTCAAACTGCCCCTGGAGTGTGTCTTCAGGCTTCTGGCTGGAGGAGAAGTTTGCCCTGTGTTTCTACATCAGAGAGCCTCATAAGGAGACGCCAGGTAGGACTGGAGCTTCCTCTGCCAACCAGAGCCATGTTTTAAAAGGGGAAACCACAAGGCTCAGTAGGTAAAGAGTTTGTCTTGCACAAGCATGGGGACCTGAGTTTGGAGCCTTCCCTCATCATTCATGTAAAAACCCAAGCATGGTGACACAGCCTGCAATGCTAATGCTGGAGAGATGGAGATGGGGACAGGGGCTCTCTGGAGCTTGCTGGCTAGCTAGGCTTTCCGGTGGTGAGCTCCAGAGTCAGTGCGAGATAGATGTTATTTCAAAAACCAAGATGAAGAGAGACTGAGAAAGACAGTGACATTGACCTCTGACTTCTGCATACACCCACATCCATGCACAGGAATGTGTGTACATACCTATCTCCTTACCCACACTACATAAACAGATAGATTAAAAAGAAAAACATCAAACGTATTTCAACTTACACTTTCTCCCACTGGAGCCAAGTTAAATCTTCTGAGGGATCTACCCATTGACAAGCAACACTGATGGCCAAGTCATAGTGGGCCTGGAAGCAGGAAATAGAGAGCGGCGTGTGTGGGTTCAGATTTTGGCAAAGCACTTCCCTGGGCAATGGCTTCACTAAGCCCCATCCTCTGTCATGTTCCATATGGGGAAGATCCTTATTTATAAACAGCCTGATGCTCAGTAAGGGATATTCCAGGATCCAGACATTTACTTTATCGCCCACTAAGCAGTTACTTGCTGTGTGTGGTCCAAAAAAAGAGAGAACACTTAACTGGCAGTTGGGGAATGTGGCCTCGCCCTGGCTTGCCAAGGGCTCAGGAATATTCCTGGGTGAGGCACTGATGAGTGCTGGGCCTCCCTCTCCTTACGGTTTAAAAAGGCAAAAGGAGAGAGTGGAGAAAGAAGGCTGTATAGAACATTTTCAGGTCCTGTTTGGTGTTAGAACTGTACTCCCAGGGGACAGAGGAGGTGTGGGACCCTGGCGGGAGGCACTGTGGCACTCAGCTGGAAATAGAAACAATCCTGGCTGACGTTCACTGAGGAGGCAGCCTCAGAGCTAGAGCCTGTAGGAGGGGATTTATACAAATGGAGAAGTTCATTCCAGGGGGACATAGTATGAGCCATGGCCCGCATAGACCCGACTGAGTGATAGGTTAGAGAGCCTCACACCTGGTACAAAACTGAGGGTCAATTTTTACATCGACTCTTATCACAGCAGGGGCCTTTCCGCAGGTAATCTGCAAGCTCTTACTTCATAAGCATGTTTACCACTTACTATCAACATTTCCTTTCCATCACCGTATCCAGGAAGGCGAAGGTTGGTCGGGGATTGGTTAAGGTTCTAAACATTTCTAAATAATGTAGTGATGCCCTCCAGGGACCTTACTTAAGTAAAATATCGACCTAAATAATAAATAAGGGGTTTGGACCATGGTCATTTGATGACACTTCATCTGGAGCTTGATGTTTGGACCAGTTACAATGGTCGTGCTCATTAGAAATTCAAGCACTCAGCCCTACCCTGACCTCCAGAATCAAAATAGCTCTGTGATAAAACCTCATTAAAGTTTGAGAAGTACTGCTCTGATCTGTTTAATGTCCTGTGTGATGTGTGCACACAAAGCGGCAGGCTTAACTACAAACCCTGGCTTTACACAGAAGGAAACTGAGGAAAAGAGACTCATCCCTCTCAGCACAAGGATAGCTCATGGGCAGGTGTGGGGGTGGTAAACTGAGTTTACTGATTTCTTTTGAATTAAATTTCTCTGTAGTTTCTTTTCTAATTTCTGTGTCACGATCCAGTAGACCGTAACATGACCCTGAACTCAGTAAGAATAACGGAAGGGATTCTAGGGTCATGCATCACTTTGCCTTACTGCGCTGATGCAAACGATAGTAAGTGATTATAGTTGAGAACTACCCTATTGCTAGTTCTGACAAGGTCTTTAACATGGTGAGTCAACATTTTATCTCGCAGTCATTTGTTTTTAAATCTTTTCCCACCTAGGTTTATTTTCATATTCTCTTTTTGCTGTCTAGTTGATGGGTTAAGATGATCATAGGGACAACCTTAGGGTGAGGAAAGCACAAAGAAGAGGACTGAGTGCCCACATGCATGTGAATATGTGTGTGCACGCGTGCGCGCACGTCCGTGCATGTGTTAAGTTACACAGGCATTTGATCCCTGTTCTGGCCCCTTAGTACATACAGAATGCAATGGGAGTTGCACCAGCAGGACATTCTTTACCATCTCATCTAGAAAGGTGAGTTGGCCTCTTCCTTTTGGATCAAATTCATTTTCCCGAAGTCTGATGCCAATATACTCTCCCCTTAAAAGCAAGAGAGCAGCATTGAGCTTTGGGGAATTGTACAGGGTTCTGTCTTCAGAAAGAGACTTTCTTCCCAGTTTCCCCCTCCCACCCTGATAAAAATGTGACAGAAGTCATTGATGGTCTAGTAGCTGTAACATTCAATATTGGCTTGGAGAGTGATCTCCAAAGGCTGCAGGTTTAAAACACCTAAATCATAATGAACTTAAATCACATTTATCTTAATATTAAACTCATTGTTGGAAAGCAGGAAGGATGCAAAATGTCAAAACATAGAAAAGATTTTTTTTTTTTGCAAGAGGAGGGCTAAGCTCCCTTGTATAAAATAAAAGATTTCCTGCTGGGCATTATGGTCCATGCCTTTAATCCAAGCAGGAGACAGAAGCAGATGCATGTCCCATGGGTGTTTATACTCTGAGAAGAGGAGTCTATAACATAACAGAATATATTTCTGTAATATTTTCCCCAGAACACACCAGCATTTGACATTATATCTGGAGTTAGCATGGTCAGCAAGGAAATTATCTTTCTATCTTTCTATCTATCTATCTATCTATCTATCTATCTATCTATCTATCTATCTATCATCTGTTTGAGACAGGGTCTCTATATAGTCATGGCTGTCCTGGAACTCTGTAGACCATACCAGCCTTGAATTTACAGAGATTGAGCTGCCTCCACCTCCCATAGTGCTGGGATTGAAGGTGTGCGCCTCTATACCTGTCAGAGGCACCATGCTTAACTACTGTTTGTGGGGTTTTTTTTGTTGTTGTTGTTATAATGGCTCCAAATGTGTATGTGTAAACA
The DNA here is from genome assembly GCA_004026605.1 of Ondatra zibethicus. Classification (NCBI taxonomy): domain Eukaryota; kingdom Metazoa; phylum Chordata; class Mammalia; order Rodentia; family Cricetidae; genus Ondatra; species Ondatra zibethicus. Next base: position 3,968 of record PVIU01019460.1, read on the forward strand.
TGAGTGAATTCCATACATGTTTATTCTGGCATTTCTTAAAGATTTAGTAGAAGACAGTCATCTTTATAGGCAGACAAAGGACATTTGATGGAATCTATTATATGGTCTTCTATGAGAAAAAATACTAGGATTGTGGCAACAATACATACAAAATAAAATATGACCTCTTCTTGTTGTATGATCTGTGATTTTTCACCAACATTTTGAAATACCAGGTTAAAGAAAAACTGGGTGGGATGGGGGAAATTTATGGGAAACTTGATCTTTCTTTTATTAGCCAACGAAGTTTAGAAGTCAAGTTGTTAAGCTTGGCAATAGAAGCGGCAGAGGTTGTGGTCTAAATGCTGGGCCCCAGGGCACATCTAGGCATCTGTATCTTTTGCCAGTAAGTGCTGTCCCTTTCGGTGGTGCATACTGTCCCCCTAGGCTGTGGGGGACCCTTGCACATGCATGCTGCTGCAGAAGCATTTGCCCAAGAGATTCTGCATCCTGCCCTGCACTGCAAATGCCTGCATAGCAGAGACAGAGACCAGAGCATCTGCTGGCTTTCTCCCACAGAGCAGTGAGATCCCTCCTTAGCTTTCTGTGCACCCGCCAGTATCCAGGCCATCTGTGACAGCATTCCAAACGCCAGGGTCAGAAACGGAAGTTATCTCCGCGATACTCACAGCAGCCTCTTCACCTCCTGCTTTACAAGCCTCTTTTCCATGATGGAAGGCCGGGACTGAGCAGATAGCTTGCGCTCCACCTGATAGCCTTTAGGAAGAGCAATTTCTGCAAGCCTAGAAACTACAGCAGCAAATCAGAGAGAATATGAATTAGGAGTGCTGTTGCTACAAATACCAGTCATGGAGTCCGAGGCTGTGGATGGGATCCAAGAGCATCCAGAATTCAGAACTCCCATCCAGCAAGTTCCAACTCAGAAAGCGACCTGGAGGCTAGCCCTGGACCTTGTGCCCATCTGACAGCTTATTCCTTTCAGGTTTTAATTACAAAATATTATTAAGTAACTTAATTTCGTGTGTCCATATGAGTGCAGGTGCACGGGTGCTATGGCACAAGTCTGGAGGTCAAGGACAACTCTCGGAAGCTGGCTCTCCCATGATGTCACCCAAGAATGGAACTCAGGTCCTTAGGCCTGAGTGTGAGTATTTGGCTTAAGTGCGTTTGTAAGTATTTTGACCTGCTGAGCCGTCCAGCTTGCCTCTTCCAAGCTTTTCTCCCGCTCACTGTGCGCTCACCTCACACTAACCTAGACTGGAAAACAGGGATGGTTCATGTAGCAGCTGCCCAGGCTCTTTGGGCAGAACCACTCATGCAGGCTGACTTGTGGTCTGATATTATGGAAGTGTCCTGTGTATGCGTGACACCATGACTCCTAGTGTGTTTGACAGCCCATGATGGAGCTGCCCATGACTTCCCAGAGCTGTCACAGACTGTCACTTGACAGTCCACACAACAGTGGCAAATGTGTCTTCAGTGCTCACCTTGACTTTGAACTAGAAATCGAAGACAAGGTAATGGAATCAAAGGGGCTCTGAAGTCACACACACACACAAAAAAAAAAAATTGTGAAAAAAATCATTACTATTGAATGGGGAAACTCAGCAACGTATGACTAGGAATCAAACCTACCAGCATCATTTGTATTAATTTAAAAAGATTTTAATCACGTTGTGATGGCTAATTTGATGACTGAATCACTATTATTAGCTATTTTGTTAGATGCTATGCTGCCCCCGGTGGTAGTGACACGTGCGTTTAATCCCAGCACTTGGGAGGCAGAGGCAGGCAGATCTCTGCGTTCAAGGCCAGTCTGATCTACAGAACTAGTTCCAGGACAGCCAGGGCTACACAAAGAGCCCTGTCTTGAGAAAAAAAAAAAAAAACAAAAACAAAGAAACAAAAGCAAAACAAACAAACAAACAACAACAACAACAAAACGTTATTCTGGATGGTTTTTGTAAAATTGCTTTCTGTGTGAGATAAACATTTAAATTGATGAACTTTAAAGTAAAGTATATTTCCCTCCAGACGTGAGTGGCCCTACCTAATTGGTTAAAGGCCTTGAATGAACAAGGATTAACCTCTCCTAGCAAGAAGGGAATCTGTCAGCAGACATCTTAGATTCTAACTGCAACTCTTTCTGGTGTCTCCAGACTGCTGGTCTCCTTTATCAAATTCAGACTGACCAAGCTGCTACAGTCATGGGGACCAGTTTCTTTAAAACCAGTCTCTCTTCCTCTCTCTGCATTTGTGTGGTAGTTCAGTAGCTGTTTCCAGGACAGGCTACACCTGTTCTCTCTCTCTCTCTCTCTCTCTCTCTCTCTCTCTCTCTCTCTCTCTCTTTCTCTCTCTCTCCTTTCTCTCTCCTGGTTTTGTTTTTTCTGGGGAAGACTGATCATAGATGCAGCAAAAATGTGGACAGACTATTTAAATTGTACACGAGATTTAAAATCCCTGCTTTAAAGGTAATTGAAAAGAAGGCGCGTTCTTCCTGCCTCTGCTTCTGCTTCTGTGAGAGGGAGCAAGTGGGTGTGGGGAGGTGGAGGAGCACCGCATAGAAGATGGGTTCATTCCAAAGACACTGCTATTGCTCTCGTCAGGAGAGGGTAGGAGAGAACGCCGCAAGTTAGGAGGCCTCATGGTCTAGGGGAAGAAAAGCCCTGGCCAAGGGAAGCCAGGCACTGGGATGTGGCATCCTCTCTGCAACTGATTGATGTGACCATGGGCGAGCTGCTCGGTGCTCTGGTGTTACAAAAGACAAAAAGCAAAACGGACAACAACAGATCTAGTTAACTTCTTGCCAGACTTCACCCTGACATCCTATCATTCCATGAAGGCCGAAATGTGTTAAAATTCTTTTAATTTAATTATTTTTTTACAAGCATACGTTCACAGGATTTTATCTTACTTCATTAATAGAAAGTGGGCTCAATACCATGGCAAAAGGCAGGATCATTAGCTTTGAAGCCTGCATAATGAAAGTCTTAGCATTTACTTTAACCAATTTTCTCTTTCCTTCCTTCTTTCTTTCTTCCTTTGTTCTTCTTTCCTTCCTTCCTTCCTTTCATTTTTGTTTTTTGAGATAGGGTTTCTCTGTGTAACAGTCATGCATGTCCTGGAACTCACTTTGTAGACCAGGCTGGCCTCCAATTCACTGAGATCCACCTGCCTCTGCTTCTTGTGTGCTGGGATTAAAGGTGTGGGCCACCACTGCCCAGCAACCAATTCTTTCTTACAGCTCTGAGCAGGCGCTTTGATTTTCACACTTATGAATTACAAATTTGTATGTTTTGATTGGTGTCACAGCTTTCTCTTAACACCCCCATCACAACATGGCATAATCTCTGAAGGTATAGCATATATATAATATTTTAAATAATAAGAATACTAGTGCCTACCACCTCTACATCATGAGGCAGGGGGTCAGGACCTTGAAAAATCAACTATCTGTGTCATCATAGGCAAAGTAACTTTTTTCCTTTTCATTTCTTCTTATGCAAAACAACCATTGAATGTGTGCTGAGGTTGGGCTAACTGGAGAGGTTTGTTCATTTGTCAGCTTTGCCCGGATGAGAGAGAGCCATTTGCATAGGCTTGAATTCAGTTAGACTTGAATTTTGCCTGTCACTCTATTCTGTCTATAGAGCTCCAAAGGAATCGAGACCACTAGCTGGAAACACACAAAAGGGACACTGCTGCCCCAGCTCTTACAGACACCAAGTCCACCCGCCACCCCGGCCCAAATCACAGCCCTATAGTTTTAGGAATCCTGGGCCCTGTGGAATATCGGCACATTCCAAGCAGACCCCCTCTCCACATCCTGTCTTAGCGACATATAGCTGTTTGTCTAATACATTATGCTGGCTGCAGGCTCTTACCAGTCCCCAGAATGTCTCACCAACTGGAGGCTGATTGCAGCACTTTTTCTGGTACCTGCAGGCAGGCTTGAGCATTGGAAGACTTGAGCTGCTGCTCAGTCTTCCCGAACGCAGATGCTTTTGCCTGGTTGCTAGGAAACTGTGACTGGATGAAAATAGTTTTATAAACATCCTCGTGTCTCCTCCCATGCACATAATGAAGAGGTCGTATATTTGAGACCAACTGTGACCCTGGCCTTTAGTCGTTCACATATCTTTTCACCTGGGTAAGCATAGGTGTACCAGCTAAATAATTAATCAGAAAGCTGAGAAGAGGAGGCCACTTCCCCAGGTTTTCTTTTTCTCTCTCCTCTCTTTCTTTCCTTCTTTCTTCTTTTTCTAAAACAGCATTTGGCTACAATGGAGGAGTCAGTGGACCAGCAAGGATTGCTGGAGAAACCAGCGGAACTCCAGCTCCTCCATACAGCATATTCCAAGCAATTTCTTGGGGTAACTCTACCAAATGACTATGAACACAGAGCAGTGAAAAACCAGGGGAGCCACCACTTGGGGACACACTGTCATGTGCTGGTTAGTTTTAGGCCAACTTGACACCAAATAGAGTCATTTGGAAAGAAGGAACCTTAGTTGAAGGGTTGCCTTCTTCAGATGGCCTGAAGGCAAGTGTGTAAGGGCATTTTCTTGATTAATGATTGATTTAGGAAGACCCAGCTCCCTGTGAGGTGGTTCTGGATTGTATAAGTAAGTAGGCTGAGCAAGTCATGGGGGGAAGCCAGTAGGCAACATCCCTCCATTGTTTCTGCTTCAGTTCCTGCCTCCAGGTTCCAGCCTTCAGCTCTATCCCTGGCTTCCTTCCATAATGGACTCTAATCTGTAAGGTGTAATAAACTCTTTCCTCTCTAGGTTGGTGATCAGTGTTTGATGACAGCAACAGAAAATCAAAGTAGGACAAAGCACCACCACTCTCCCGATGATGAGTGGCCCCCCTGCTTACACACTCTCCTCCTCTAACCCTTGTTTCCTTGCTGAAAGCTTGCAGAAGATTTCTCTTTGTTCTCCTCATAACATCTAAATGTCTAGTTGGGTATTCTGTCCCTGAGTTGGGGATGTGTTACCAACACCCATTCCTTTGTGTTTATGGTACTGAGAATGGAACCTGTTCATTCTAGGTAAACACTGTACCCGTGAGCACTATAACCATAGCCTACAGACGCTTCTATTAATCATCACTTTCCTCTCTCTTGGTTATGCTGGGGAGGAAAATGTCTTCCCTCATGAATAACACAGTTCCTGGCTGTGGACTTCCGAATAATAGACTGAGAAATAACAGTAAGAGAAAGGCTAGTATGCTTTATATGATGCAAGAGACTTCAGGCTGAAATGAAGACCCGAAGAAACACTGTGTTTCTATGTAGAGTTTTGGAAGAGTGGGCAGAGATTCTATGACCCTGCAGTGATTCACTGGGGGACATAAACCAAGCCTGCTTGCTCGGGTGCTTCTCTGCTCCTGTGTCGCTGGCTCTCCAGATCAGAGAGGCGCCTCTCCCCCGTGAAGTCAGGTTCTGCTTCAAGCAAGGCCTGGCTGCTGTTGCTTGCTTTGGGGAGAAGGCAACAGTGACCCTCCTGATGCTTTTGCTTCCTCAAATGCCCATGTGCCAGGGTCCTCATTTCCCTGAAGAGTCCCATGTCACATTAAAGCATATGGTAAACAAAATTGTTTGTTTTCTTCTTTACGTTTTATCAGAGGGGCCTAGGATGGGTACAGAATAAATAATGTCTCCTATAACTGGATGGTTGTGTTTTTAGCATTTGAATATGGTGTGCGTGGTGATAGGGCACCACACACCCATGTGTATATGCCCACAGCATATAGCAAACCATTATATATGAGTGGAACATTTTTTCACAAAAGGATATAATTTTATAAACTTCTCTGTGGATAGAAAAGACCAAACATTCTAGGGTAATAAGGAGAAATAAGCCTGCTCTAGGATTTAGACATGTCTGGGCACATCAGGACCAGTCTGGAGGATTAGAGACTGTTGGAGCATCCAGTTTCTATTTGCATCAGTGATTCTGAACTTGGCTGTGTGTTCCACCTGAGGAACTTTTAAAACTCCCAGAACCATTACTTTTGAATCCCTGCGGGTGAGATCAAGCCATCACATTTCTTAAATTTCTCCAAGTGCTCTGATATGCAAAGAAGGTTGACAGTCATGGATGCATGTGGGAGACTGGGGGACATCCAGGCGGTAGGCACTTCATCACTATACAACTGCACTATACTTCAGCTGGGGAAAGTGCTCTTCGTTTCCTAAAAATGATGACGAATGATGGGAGACAAGACTGTCACTGAAACATCTTCGAGGTGACCCCTTCCCCATGTTTAAAAAATTAAAATATAATTATATCATTTCTCCCCTTCCTACTCCTTGCATGCCCCTCTCATGAATTAATGCCCCCTTTCTTTGTTTTGTGCGTGCATGTGCATGCACACACACACACACACATACACACACACTTGCTCTGTTTAGTGTTAATTGTATGTATATGATTTGGTATTGGATAACCAATTTACCTGTTAGAGGGCTCCTCCCAAGGGAAGACTATTTCTCCCGCTCTCTGTACTCCTTAGCTGCTGGTAGTTCTTTGTTTAGGGGTGGGGGCCCCATGAGATTCCCCTCTTCCATGTTAGCATGTCTGGCGATGTTGCACTGCTTCAGATCTTGTTTCAGTAGTCATATTATTGAGGTATCGTGGCTGATGCTACTCTGTCATTTCTAGGAGACACAATCCCACATCATATTTCCTGGTCCTTGGGCTCTTACAATATTTCTGCCCCCTTTCCCATGGTGTTCTCTGAGTCCTAAAGTCCAGGAGTTGTACTGTAGATGTATTCAGTAGGGCTGGGCACCCTATGATCAATTTGTCTTTGCATTTTGACCAGTTTTGGTTTCCTGTGATGGTCTCCATCTGCTGCAAAGAGAAGGTGTTTGTTTGTTTTCACGTGTGTGTGTGTGTGTGTGTGTGTGTGTGTGTGTGTGTGAGAGAGAGAGAGAGAGAGAGAGAGAGAGAGAGAGAGAGAGAGAGAGAGAGAGCGCACTACCCTTATCTGTGAGTATAAGTATTTAGAATGCAGCTAGGAATAATGTGGGGTTAGTACTGGCAGAAAGTTCTCTTCTAAGGTCAATGACCTCACTAGTCTATTGAGAATATTAGTTGAAGATGTGTTACATTTGTTTATGCTGTGAAATGTTTGTTTAATGATGGGAAGATGTGTTACATTCTTTTATGTTGCATTTGTTTAATTCTGTGAAATTGTGTTACTTTGCCTGTCTAAAACACCTGATTGGTCTAAAAAAAAAGAGCTGAACAGCCAATAGCTGGACAGGAGAGAGAAATAGGTGGGGCTGGCATGCAGAGAGAATAGAGAAGAGAGGATCAAAGGAGGAACAAGAAAGAGAAGGAGAGGAGGACATCAGTGGTCAGTCATCCACACAGCCAGCCACAGAGTAAGAAGTAAAGAAAGATATATACAGTAAAGAAATTTAAAAGCCCAGAGCCTAAAGGTAGATGGGATAATTTAAGTTAAGAAAAACTGACTAGAAACAAGCCAAGCTAAGGCTAGGCATTTATAAGAAAGAATAAGGTTCTGTGTATTTATTTGGGAGCTGGGTGGCAGGTCCCCAAAGAGTTTTTTTAAAAATCAAATCAAAAACCAATCAACTACACCAGGTAGTTGGCTAGATTTTTAGTACCAGGCATGATTCCCTTCCTATCAAGTGAGTCTTAAGTCCAATTAGACAACTGTTGATTACCATCAAGATATGAATCCTTAGAATATCTTGCCTTGCTGGCCATTGTTGTGAGTCATAGGCGATACAGCTGGGTAGGACTTATTGGTTGCCTCCTTTCATTGGCAGCTTGCATAGAACCTTCTGGTAATGTGAAAACTAGTCCTCAGAGAGGAGGCTCTCAGGCCAGAGCCAGCTGGAATCCTGAGTCCTGCACCTAAAGTGCAACAAAAGAGGCTTTCTTTAAACTGCTTCCAACCTCTGGGAGGCAACCAAGGGCAACAGCAGTAGCCTACACTGTTTGGGGAGTCTCTTGGACAGCCTTGACCTACAACTTGAAAGGGGGTAATTCATGCTTGATAGTGGGATTTCTGTTACATAGTCTATGGTTCTTGGAGGGGAGCACTATTGATCCAAATGGAATAACTTCATTTCAAAATTACACACACACACACACACACACACACACACTGGAATGTATTATACGTAATTTTAGATAAATAAAGAATAACATGATTCCTTAACCTTTTCAGAATCCTCAGTGTTATTTTCTCTCTTTCTTCCCTTTCCTTTTGCAAAATTTCCATTTCTCTTCCTCAGTAAAAGCCACCCCATTTTTCCTCATTTCCTCCTATATACTAGGTTCTTTTTGTTTGTTTGGTTTGGTTTCTTGTGACAGGGTTTTTCTGTATAACCCTAGCTGTCCTGGAACTTACTCTGTAGACCATGCTGGCCTTGAACTCACAGAGATCCATCTGCCTCTGCCTCCAGATTGATGGTATTAAGGGTGTGCATCAACACCACCCAACTCATATACTAAGTTTTTAAAAGTAGGATTTTCATTTTATTTTTAAAGTAAAAAACTTCAGACTACATAGATGTCTCAGTCAGTTAAGTGCTTGCCATTCAAACATGTGGAGTTTGATCTTCAGTATCCACATAAAAAACTGGGTGTGTAATTCCAGCACTGGGGAGGCAGAGACAAGAGGACCTATGTGGCTTACCTAGCAGCCAGTCTAGCCAAATTGGTGAGATCTGCGTTCAATGAGAGCTCCTATGTCAAAAGATAAGGTGGGGAAATGATAAGATAACTCAGTAGATGAGAGGGCTTGCCACTGGTCCTGATGAGTTCAGGCCTTGGAACCCACAGTAGCAGAGAATTCACTCTCAAAAGTTGTGCTTTGATTCCCACACACACTGTGGCACCTGTGCACCCACTCACATCACACACACAAATATAGTAAATAAAAATTTTAGAATAAGGTGAAGAGCAAATGAGGGAGAAACCTCAATTGATGCCAACCTCTGGACTTACATTCATACACACATGTGTACATACACGATCATGTTCACAGACACACAAATAAATAAAATAACTTGTTCTTAGGTAAGAAAACAATGATAACTCTTGAAGCAGGGTCTTCCAATTCTTCCAATAGAATTAGTACATCATTTTCTAAAGTCCTTTTGTCATTTGTTGTTTAAGGAAGGTATTTGCAATGGATGATTGTCCTCTAGGTCGGCTGAGAAACAAGATCCAACTTATTCCTGCTATGACTGTTTCAAAAACATCAGTGACCATAGGAGATGTGTTAGCCATCTTTTCTGCATGCCTCTTGAAGATACGCTCCTTGTCTTACTTATTGATTGCTTGCTTCAGCTCTCATGAACATATAAATGATGTCAAGTGTAGGGTGAATGTAAGTGGGGCCAGTGCCCACTACTCTGTCCCTCCCCCTCCACTGAAAGATAGATTTAGCTCATTAGATATACCGGCTATTAAAATACTGAAGGTAGAAATGTTATGTTAAAAAAAGGATGCTTTAAAATATCACCTGTTGTATTTAAATACAAATGCACTTGCTGATCTAGAAAATGAAATTTAGACTAATTTTATCACCTCTAATAGAAGACTGTGGTTTTCTTTCTCTACCAGCTGGTCTGGCTGTAGGGGGAGTGTGGGGTAGGGAGAAAAACCTGGGCTATTCAGGGAGACAGGTATTCGTGGCACCTGAGTTGGAATCATGGAATCATAGGTTATGAGCATCAGAAGGGATTTGGACTGTCTTTCCTTTGACTCAGACAGATAAGAGAAGTCTTCAAGTCCACAAGTGAGGCAGAGACTTCCTCACTGAGGGCTGGGGAGATAGGATGTAGAAGTATAGCTGTTATTATCTCTCCTTCTGGAGACCCCATAGCAAGAGCATGGAGCCAGCTTCATAGTGAGCTACTAAACAAGGATAAATGTCTTGTTTTAAATATTTGTTTGGTGGCACTTTTGGAAAATAAATCCTTCTTGTAGCCCATGGAGAGAAAAAAAGATCTCTTTGATCTTACCCCAAATGCTTTGCTTTGTCACGTGTGATCTGCAAAGGGGAGGCATATAAGAGGAGAATGAGAAATGGAGCAAGAAAATACAGGTTAGAATTCTTCTAGGTCAATCTGGGGAAAATTTACCTAACTGGTATATTCTTAGTGGCAACTGTCTGAAAATCCAAGTTCCCATTTCATCACACTAAACAGTTACACTCTCTTTTTGACAGTCTCCTTTTCACACCTGTGTGTGAGTGCTGGCGAACACATCCCCTGGTTTAGCCGAGTACATTAGGCCTCTCCTAGCTCCTCCATGACATGATAAGGTGCCACCAGGGAAGCCTGTGACACATAGTAATGCTGAACTTAGATAGTAAGCTGGCCTCGACAAGGGTACCACATAGTAGCATGATTTATTTTGACTGAAATACATATCACAGTCAACATTAAATGGGCACTGTTAGGATGCCTGCTGCTACTTTAAGTTGCACACACAATGAACAAGTAAGTTCACAGAACAGCCCCATGACATTAGCATCACTGAGGGCACCACGCTATCCCTTCAATGTTAGCTTTATTGGTCATCAAATTAGCATGTTCTTTGCCTGGATTCTGTATCTATCTCTCAATGATTTCAAGTTTGGGCAAAGAGAAAACAGATTTTATTTTTGACCCCTCAAGCCAGACACAAGTAAATATCAAGCCATAATGCGCTGTTCTCAACAAAGGCTTCAAACACCCTGAGAAATTAAATAAATAAAATTGACCTTTATTCTAATGTTTTGGTTCATCCCATATGCTGGTAAATTAAAACCTCTTCCTTAAGTATTTATGATCTGCAAACAAGAAGCTCCTCATGGGGCTTGCTCTGGTAAACTCTCTACGTGACTAGAACATGGTTTTGCAGACAACATCACCCCTCCCTTCCTGCTACCACTCTCTCCTTCCTCTTGCCCTCGATGTAAAATCACAAACCTATTTACTAGTTGTATATTGGACCCTGCAAACAGAAGGTACGGCCCTCCCAGCATCAGAATTAAGCAGGAAAGCAGAAAGAGCTTACATTTTCCTTTTCACGTGAGTTAGGTCATCATTCGCTTCTCTCTTTCCTCTCTGCTCTGCTGTGGGAAGGCTGCTCATTCTGCCACCCAGACTCCAGAAATAACCACACAGAAATCTGTATTATTTGCAATATTGTTTGTCCAATAACTTAAGCATATTTCTAGTTCACTCTTATATCTTAACCCATTTCTTTTTTATTGATTTTTATTGAGCTCTACATTTTTCTCTGCTTCCCTCCCTGCCTCTCCCCTCCCCGCTTCAACCGTCTCCCAAGATCCCCATACTTCTAATTTACTCAGGAGATCTTGTCTTTTTCTACTTCTCATGTAGATTAGATCCATGTATGTCTTTCTTAGTGTCCTTATTGCTGTCTAGGTTCTCTGGGATTATGGTTTGTAGGCTGGTTTTCTTTGCTTTATGTTAAAAAAAAAACACCTATGAGTGAGTACATGTGATAATTGTCTTTCTGTGTCTGGGTTACCTCACTCAAAATAATGTTTTCTAGCTCCATTCATTTTCCTGCAAAATTCAAGATGCTGTTATTTTTTTCTGCTGTGTAGTATTCCATTGTGTAAATGTACCACATTTTCCTTATCTATTCTTCAGTCGAGGGGCATTTAGGGTGTTTCCAGGTTCTGGCTATGACAAACAAAGCAACTATGAACATAGTTGAGCACATGTCCTTGTGGCACGATTGAGCATCCTTTGGATATATACCCAAAAGTGGTATTACTGGGTCTTGAGGAAGGTTGTTTCCTAATTTCTGAGAAATCACCACACTGACATCCATAGGGGTTGTACCAGCTTGCATTCCCACCAGCAATGCAGAAGTGTTCCCTTTTCCCCACAACCTCTCCAGCATAAGTTGTCATCAGTGTTTTTGATCTTGGCCATTCTTACAGGTGTAAGATGGAATCTCAGAGTTGTTTTAATTTGCATTTCTCTGATGACTAAGGATGTTGAACATTTCCTTAAGTGTCTTTCAGCCATTTTAGGTTCCTCTCTTGAGAGTTCTCTGTTTAGGTCTGTACTCCATTTTTTTTCATTGGATTATTTGTTCTTTTGGTGACCAATTTCTTGAGTTCTTTGTATATTTTGGAGATCAGACCTCTGTCTGATGTGGGGTTAGTGAAGATCTTTTCCCATTCTGTAGGCTGTCGTTTTGTCTTGTTGACCGTATCCTTTGCTTTACAGAAGCTTTTCAGTTTCAGGAAGTTCCATTTATTAATTGTTTCACTCAGTGTCTGTGCTGCTGAGCTTATAGTTAGGAAGTGGTCTCCTGTGCCAATGCGTTCAAGTTTATTTCCCACTTTCTCATCTATGAGGTTCAGTGTGGCTGGCTTTATGTTGAGGTCTTTGATCCATTTGGACTTGAGTTTTGTGCATGGTGATAGATATGGGTCTATTTTCATTCTTCTACATGTTGATATCCAGTTATGCCAGCACCACTTGTTAAATATGCTTTCTTTTTTCCATTTGATATTTTTTGCTTCTTTATCAAAGATCAGGTGTTCGAAGATATGTGGATGTAAAAACCCTACACCTGTATTGTGGCGCCTGCACTACAGGACCATTCACGAGCCGGGCAAGGGCCTGGAGATTTAAACACACACAGACACACAGACAGAGACACGAGTCATCCTTGAAACAGGAATGTCCCCTTTATTGTGTACCAAAGCTGCTTATATAGGGATCCTTAACTGATAGTCACGCACCAGCCAAACCCACCAGAAACCATTCTCCTGCCATCAGGAACTCCTGAGGGCCTCATGCTCAGAGCAGCTACAGGCTGTCTCAGAGCAGAAGAAAACAAGTTGTTTACAAGAAATTCAGGATCTGGGACTTCACTGCTCCCCAAATCTCCCCCTTTTTCATTAGAAAAAGAGAAGAGCAACTAACCACATGCAAATCCCACAAGAAATCCAACTGCTCTTATAAGCCCTAGCGAACATGTTCATTCTATGGTCAACATGAATGATATTAAATGCTGATGCCAGTTACAAGATAGTCACAGCAGCCATCTGACTGATGACAATTTTAGCTGCCATGAAGGAGGCTGCAGCAGTGACAATAGCATACCCGTGGTGATCCCAAAGTCTCCAGGATGGCTTGGCAGTTGTCCTCCTGCCTCTGCCTCCTTTAGCAAATCCTACCAGCATGTGCCACCACAACCGGCTCGGGCAGCAGGCAGGTTCGGAGACCTTCTGCAGCTACTTCTTGGGTGCTGCGGGAAAGCCTGCTGCTCATGCAGCAGACTCTTGGGCGTGCAGAGCCTGAAACCGCCACCGCCTTTCCCTTGCCCTGCAGCCGCCTTCTCCATATGCTGCATACAGACTGGCTGCCCAGCTGGGTCTGTGAGGCTCCAGCTTGTCTCGGCTCCAGCACTTGTTGCCACATTTGCTGATACTCCTGGCACCACCACAGCATCCTTCAGGCTGGACACTGACTGGGCCGGGGCAACGTGCCTTTCGCCACAACTGCCTAGCAAAGCTCTGCTCCAGCTGCCTTCTGACCCCAGCCACATTTGCTCTGGGTCCAAACTCCAAACTCATGGAGTGGAGCAGAACTTGGGAAAGCAGGCTTGCTGCTCCGGAACCACTTTAATAATCTTTTAGGGAATTTAGGCATCGTCAACCTGTCTGGCTACTTTCTGCTGAGCAAGGATGCTGCATTCTTGGGGGTATTTTACTGCAACATTTCAGAGGGTCTTGGTGATTTAAACCACACGAATCTGGAATAAATCCACAGGTTCTCATCCTCTGTGGAGACAAAAGCAAAACCTCTTTTCCAAAGCATCAAATCCTTAGGCCCATATTTTAAAGTCAAAATACCTTTCTTAGCAGTTCCCAGAGTCAAATGTCTTTCTCCAGTGCAGAACACAAAAGACAACACAATCAACACAATAGCATACATCTGCACACATTCTATCTTTTTGAGGCCTTCAATTCACCCTCCCGCCTCTTCTTTATTACTTTCCTGCTGGCCAGCATTCCAGAGGGTGTCTCTGGGAATGAAAACACAATACCAATCTTGAATCCACCCTCACCATTCCCAAGGGTGACCTTTCAGGGATCCCTAGCTCCCGATCTCAGTGGAACCTCCACTTGTAAAAACCCTACGCCTGTATTGCGGTGCCTGCACTACAGGACCATTTGTGAGCTGGGCAAGGGCCTGGAGATTTAAGCACACACAGACACACACAGACAGAGACACGGGTCATCCTTGAAACAGGAATGCCCCAAGAATGCCCCCTTTATTGTGTACCAGAGCCTCTTATATAGGGATCCTTAACTGATAGCCATGCCCCAGCCAAACCCACCAGAAACCACTCTCCTGAGTGGAACTCCTGAGGGTCTCATGTTTAGAGCAGCTGCAGGCTGTCTCAGAGCAAAGGAAAACAAGTTGTTTATAAGAAATTCAGGATCTGGGGGTTCACTGCTCCCAACATGTGGCTTGATATCTGGGTTTTCTATTCGGTTCCATTGGTCCTCCTGTCTGTTCTTATGCCAATACCAGACTGTTTTCATTACTGTAGCTCTGTAGTAAAGTTTGAAGTCAGGGATTATGATGCCTCCAGAAGTTCTTTTATTGTACAGGATTGTTTTGGCTATGCTGGGTTTTTTTTCTTTTCCGTATAAGGTTGATTACCATTCTTTTGAGGTCTGTGAAGAATTTTGCTGGGATTTTGGTGGGCATTGTGTTGAATCTGTAAATTGCTTTTGGTAAGATTGCCATTTTTACTATGTTAATTCTGCCTACCTAAGAGCATGGGACATCTTTCTACTTTCTAGTGTCTTTTTCAATTTCTTTCTTCAAAGATTTAAAGTTCTTGTCAAACAAGTCTTCCACTTGTTTGGTTAGAGTTACTCCAAGATATTTTATGCTATTTGTGGCTATTGTGAAGGGTGTTGATTCTCTGATTTCTTCCCCAGCCATTTTATCATCTGTGTACAGGAGGGCAACGGATTTTTTTTGAGTTAATCTTGTATCCTGATACATTACTGAAAGTGGTTATGAGTTGTAGAAGTTCCTTGGTAGAATTTTTGGGATCGCTTATGTAAAGTATCATATCATCAGCAAACAGTGAGAGTTTGACTTCTTCTTTTCCAATTTGTATCCCCTTGATCTCCTTTTGGTGTCTTATTGCTCTAGCTAGGACCTCAAGAACTATATTGAATAGATATGGAGAGAGTGGACAACCGTGTCTTGTTCCTGATTTCCGTGGAATAGCTGGGAGTTTCTCCCCATTTAGTTTGATGTTGGCTGTTGGCTTGCTGTATATTGGCTTAATTATGTTTAGGTATGTTTCTTGTATCCCGACTCTCTCCAAGACCTTCATCATGAAGGGATGAAGATTTTTCGGCATCTAATGAGATGATCATGTCGTTTTTATTTTTCAGCTTATTTATATGGTGGATTACGTTGACAGATTTTCATATGTTGAACCATCCCTACATCTCTGGGATGAAGCTGACTTGATCATGGTGGATGATGGTTCTGATGTGTTCTTGGATTCGATTTGCCAGTACTTTATTTAGTATTTTTGCATCAATGTTCATGAGTGAGATTGGTCTGTAATTCTCTTTCTTAGTAATGTCTTTCTGTGGTTTGGGTATCAGGGTAATTGTAGCCTCATGAAAAGAGTTTGGCAATGGTCCTTCTGTTTCTATTGTGTGGAATAATTTGAGGAGTACTGGTATTCGTTCTTCTTTGAAAATCTTGTAGAATTTTGAGCTGAAACCATCTGGTCCTGGGATTTTTTTGGTTGGGAGACTTTTGATGACTGTTTCTATTTCTTCAGCAGTTATAGGTCTGTTTAATTTGCTTATTATTTGATTTAGTTTTGGTAAGTGATATTTATCCAGAAAGTTGTCCATTTCCTTTAAGTTTTCCAATTTTGTGGAGTACAAATTTTCAAAATATGACCTGATGATCTTCTGTATTTCCTCCATGTCTGTTGTTATATCCCCCTTTTCATTTCTGATTTTGTTAACTTGGATATTCTCTCTCTGCTTTTGGTCGGTTTGGATAAAGGTTTGTCTATTTTCTTGATTTTCTCGAAGAACCAACTCTTTGTCTCATTGATTCCTTGTATTGTTTTCTTTATTTCTATTTGTTGATTTCAGCTCTCGCTTTGATTATTTCCTGCCATCTAGTTCTCTTAAGTGAGTTTGCTTCTTTGTGTTCTAAAGTTTTCAAATGTTCTGTTAATCCACCAGTGTGGGATTTTTCCAGCTTCTTTATGTAGGTTTTAGTGCTATGGACTTTCCTCTTAACACTGCTTTCATTGTGTCCTATAAATTTGGGTATGTTGTGTGGTGTTTTTCATTGAATCTTAGGAAGTCTTTAATTTCTCCCTTTATTTCTTCCTTGACCCATTGATGATTCAGGTGAGCATTGTTTAATTTCCATGTGTTTGTGGGTTTTCTGAAATTAGTATTGCTGTTGACTTCTAGTTTTATACCATGGTGATCTGATAAAGTACATTGGGTTATTCCAATTTTTTTGTATTTGTTGAGGTTTGTTTTGTTACCGAGTATGTGGTCAATTTTTGAGAAGGGTCTATGAGGTGCTGAGAAGAAGGTATATTCCTTCCTGTTTGGATGGAATATTCTATAGATGTCTGTTAAGTCCATTTGAGTCATAACATCTGTTAGTTCTCTTATTTCTCTGTTCATTTTTTGTCTGATTGACCTGTCCAGAGATGAGAGGGGAGTGTTGATGTCTCCCACTATTAGTGTGTGTGGTTTAATATATGATTTAAGCTTTAGAAGTGTTTCTTTTACATATGAGGGTGCCCTTGTATTTGGGGCATAGATGTTCAGTATTGAAATTTCCTTCTGATGAATTTTTCCTGTGACTAATATGAAATGACCTTCTTTGTCTCTTTAGACTGATTTTAGCTTGAAGTCTATTTTGTTAGATATTAGGATAGCTACATCCACTTGTTTCTTAGGTCCATTTGATTGGTATATTTTTTCCTAACCCTTTACTCTGAGATGATGTCTGTCTTTGAGGTTGAGATATGTTTCTTGTATGCAGAAGAAGGATGGATTCTGTTTTCATATCCAATCTGTTAGCCTGTGCCTTTTTATAGGTGAGTTGAGTCCATTTACATTAAGGGATATTAATGACCAGTGATTGCGATCTCCTGTTAATTTAGTTTTCATTGTTGGTGATGTTGATTTGTGCGTTTTTCCCTTCTTTGGGATTTGCTGCTATGAGACCATCAATTGTCTGTGTTTTGTTGGTATAGCCAACTTCCTTGAGTTGGAGTTTTCCTTCTAGTATTTTGTGTAGGGCTGGGTTTGTGGCTAGGTATTGGTGAAATATAGATTTGTCATGAAATATCTTGTTTTGTCCTTCTATGGTGATTGACAGTTTTGTTGGGTATAGTAGTCTGGGTTAGCATAACCATGGTCATCCATGGTTATGTCTGCATAACACTTGACCATGACCTTCTGGCTTTCATTTTCTCCAATGAGAAGTCAGGTGTAATTCTGATAGGTCTACCTTTATATGTTACTTGGCCTTTTTCCTTTGCAGCTTTTAGTATTCTTTCTTTACTCTATATGTTTAGTGTTTTGACTATTATGTGGCGAGAGGACTTTTTTTTGGATCCAGTCTACTTGGTGTTCTATAAGCTTCTTGTATCTTCATAGGCATATTTTTCCTTAGGTTGGGAAAGTTTTCCTCTATGATTTTGTTAAATATGTTTTCTGTGTTTTTGAGTTGAACTTTTTTTCCTTCTTCTATACCTATTATTCTTAGATTTGACATTTTCATGGTGTCCCATATTTCCTGGATAATTTGGGTTAAGCTCTTGTTAGATTTAATGTTTTCTTTAACTAATGAGTCTATTTCCTCTATTGTATCTTCAACGCTTGAGATTCTCTCTTCCATCTCTTGTATTCTGCTGTTCATGTTTGTGTTTGGAGTTCCTGATCATTTTCTCATTATTTCTGTTTCTATGATTCCCTCAGTTTGTGTTTGCTTTATTTCCTCTATCTCAAGTCCTGAATAGTTTCTTTATTATGTTTGATTTCTTTTTCTTGGTTTTTTAAAAGTGATTTGCTGATGTCTTCCAATTTTTTGTTTGTTTTTCCTCCATTTCTTTAAGGGAATTTCTCATTTCCTCTTTTAGAGTTTCAAACATTGTCTTGAAGTTATTTTTTAGGTCATTTTCTTCTGCTTCATCCATATTTGGTTGTTCAGGTCTTGCTGTTGTATGGTCTTTAGGTTTTACTGGTATTGTATTGCTCTTTGCAGTGTTGCATATGTTCTTACCTTTTCTACTCATCTTTTCCTCTAATAGGTATGGTTGGGGCTGTCTGTGATCATCTAGGTGCCAGTGAATCCAGAGCTCAGATTGTTGTTCCTCATGGTACAGTCAGTGTCACAGTTCTGGTTACCCCATTGATTACTCTGTGTTCCTGGACATAGCTCAGTGCTCCTGTGCTTCTCTCTGCTCCCTTGGAGTTTGCTGTCTCAGGCCTACTTTGGCCTAGGTTGCTGGCTTTGCCCTGTTTCTGTAAATCCTGGTCTGGAACCCCTCCTGCAGAAGTCCCTGGGTTTGAGTTGAACATGGAAAGGTTTCTGGATCTGGTCTACTGCCTCAGAGGTCCCGGGCTCAGGTGCGCCCAGAATCGCAGAGGACCTGCTTACTCCCTCAGATGTCCCAGACTCACACTTAGACCCTCAGAGGTTCCAGGTTCCTGCATATTCCTTTTGATGTCCCAGACCAATGCCCAGGCCCACAAAGGTACTGGCTTAGGCCTACTCCCTCTGAGGACCCAGACTCACACCTGGTCCCCCTGAGATCTCGGGTTCCTGCTTATTCCCTTGGAGGTCCCAGGTTCACTCACACCCAGACCCACCGGGGTCCTGGTTTAGGTCTACTCCCTTAAAGGTCCCAGATTCATGTTGGACCCTCAGTGGCTCTGGCTCTGGCTCACTCACTCAGCAGTTACTCCCCTGTACCTGTTCTGGTGGATTCGCTGACTCTTCATCTTGTCACTGGCTCGATCCTGATCTGCCAGTGTCCGGGGACTGGGTTGGCTTCTGGGACTGGATTTGTTCCTGGCTTTTGCTCCCAGTGGAGCTTGTTTCCTCAGGCCCTCTCTGTCCTAGGTAGCCCTTAACCCGTTTCTATTCATCTGTGTATTGCCATGTGGCTGTGGCTTACCAGGAAGGTTCTGACACATCCGTCTCCAGTGGCTACATGGCTTCTCCTGACTCTGCCTTCTTTCTTCTAGCACTCAGTTTAGTTTTCCTGCCTAGCTCTATTCTGCCCTACCAAACTCAGGCCAAAGGAGCTTCTTTATTCATTAATCAATAAAAGCAATACATATATAGAAGGACTTAAAATACCATTTCCACTTTTCTGTTCAAATAAAAATGAAGGTTTTAACTTTAATGTAGTAAAATTACATATAACAAAACAGTTATCAAGCAAGAATTATAGTTACAATATTTATATATCCATTTCATCCTTTATCATAACTAAGGAAAACTATAACTATCTATTCTTCAACTCCATGAAAGATCCCAGAAGGATATAATATTGCCTAAGTTAACAGAAAGTGCATTTTAAGCAACTTCCAAAACTCTAAAATTTACAGAGACATCTCCCTGCCTGGACAGTCACCTAAAATTTTTCTGTAACATTGGGGCACCTGTCTTCAGCCTCCAGGCCCATAGTATCTGACACATTTTTCCATGAAGCAGTAAATTTCAAAGACTGTTCTGCCAATATTGGCAGTTTGTCAGTCACTTTATTCTGTGTCCTGAAAAATGTCTGGCAGACTCTTTCATGAAGCAGGAACCCTGAAGGACCTTCTCACCTTTAGAAAAGTTCAGCAGTTATTTCTCTGTGGGTCCTGCATGTTCAGTTCACACAGCATAGCATCAAGCAGTTCAGGCAAAAGCAGTTTCTACCCAAATGACTAACAAACTCCATAAGGAGCCTCTTCGATGCCCATTATCCTCTTAAAGTAGATTGGTGGTGCTAGGAGCAGATGTGTCTCGTTGTCATGAAAAGTCCTAAGATCTTAAAACATTTTAAATGCCATGTTCTGTAGGTCTTTGAAAGTATTGAAGATTATCTAACTGAAATGTATCTCTGTATATCTAGAAACCTAACTAACATGACTACAAGTTTCACTATTATAGATGATTACCTATTAACCCATATTTCTTAATTATGCATTACATTTTTAAATAAGCTGCACAAACACAATACTTTAATCAAGAGCAGAAATACACATATCACAAAATTGACCTTAAATTTGTATCAATAAACCAAGATTCATACCAGTGCAAATCTCTATAGCATATCTCCCTTTAAATGTAAACAAACATTTATAAACAATCATTTAGGAAATTTGGGCATTTTTGTCTAGACTACTTCCTGCTGATTGGGGATACTGTTAATCAGTTCTGTTATGGGGTATCCTGTGTGGTAGTTCTATCTCAGCCAGCAGTCATGAAGCCATCATGGATGTTAGACCATCTGGGCCACTGTTTCAAGGGGTCTTGTTTGATCAAACCACGTTAGTCTGAAAGGAACTACAGGTTCTACTCCTCTGTGGAAACAAAAGCAGAACCTCTTTTCCAAAGCAACGTATCCTTAGAACCAAATTTTGAAGTCAAGATACCTTTAAAATATATACGTTGGTTTAACTTAGCAGTCCATACATTGAAATGTCTCTCTGTATTTACACTCACAGTCAAAAAATTCAAAGAAAACACAATAATATACATAATCCAGACTCTCTGTATATATTCCATGCTTATGTGGCTTATTTTTATTACTCTATTACTTTTTCTACAAGTTTAATATCTATTTTATTATTTATTATTATTATAGATATAATATCTATAATATTATTTATTATTTATATTATTTATTATTATTAATAACCTATAACTGTCTGTACTCTTTTACATTATAACTGTCTATACTATTTTTTCTCTTTCTCTCTCAAGACTACATATATTATTCAATACTGTTACCTATTTAGAGTTTTTTTCATCTGAATCTGTCTTTATTGCATATCTGTAATTTGCTTCTGACCAGGACCACTTTATTTTTTTTAAAATGCTAAGTGGGCATGGCTAAGACCAACTCTAAGGTTCTGCCTGCTTGTTTTGCCCAGTCCAACATGGTGGAGGCATGTTTGCTGCCTCTGAGAGTCATGCACATTGCCCCATTTGCAGGCACACAGTAGGTCTATGCTGCCATTAAGTAAGTTGTAGCACTCTGCTCACAAACCCCATTTAAATGCTCCATAGCCAGACCTCCCAAAAGAGTCAGAGCCATTTGTGCTGGTGAACCAAAAAGCTGCTGTTTTTAAAGAAGCTGTATAGTTTTTACTGTGCCTCTTTTAAATGAGTCATGGTACCCTTGTTCACCATGAGCACATCCGGAAAAGAAAAAATGTTTAGCTTAGCTAAACTCTGTTTCTTTGTGTCTAGGATTCTTTTCCAAGCTTTCTCAGGTTTTATGTAGATTTAGTCAGTCTCACGTTGGTGTGCCAATCTGTTAATGGAGGCTGCTTGTTCACTGCTGGCTGCTCAGACCCAAAATAATTATACAAAACTGTATTAATTAAAACACCAATATCTATTTAATCATTACCAGATCAAAGTGGACCAGGTTAAAGATTCCAGAAATGCAGTAAGCCTGGCTTCATATCCCAGCCATACTAGGCTAAGGCAGAGGTTATAATGTTTCATTAATAACAGCAGGCAATAGCACACTATGGTGCTTTTGTTTCTACCGTGCAATTGATAATTTATTTGAGTCATTAATAAGATAAATCCCTGCTTTTGTGAGTGTTCTTGACCACCTTTGGACTCATTCTAACACAGAAGACTCACAGGTGTGATCTACAATGTTCATTATTCTGGCTGCTGTTAGGTTCTTATCATCTACATGTTTCCATATACTATTTTACAAATTGGAACATAAAATTTATATCCTTTCAAAATTGTTTAGCTATACAGAGATCCACTTCTCTGGAATTAAATTCCTGTGCCACCCATCACATGTCTTTTGACTAAAACCTCTCGGTTTCTCCCACCCTCAGGCTCTGGTAACCACTGTTATCCCCTCCGTTTCTATAAATTCATCATCAGAAGGATTAATGTTTAAGTGAGATGATGGAATATTTGTCTTTCTATGCCCAAGTTATTATTATTTATTGTGGATTTATAGTTATCTATGTTGTGACAAATGACAGAATTCCCTTCTCTTTCAAAGCTTAATATAAATTTCATTTATATACAGAATCATATTATTTGTTTATTCATTACTTATGGACATTTAGTCTGTTTCTTTATCTTGGTTATTGTGATTAGCACAGAAGTGGACATTGGATAGATATGCTAAGCCTGCCAGCAGTCAGAAAACTGTATGGCTGGGGTTCCTCCTGCCCCTACCATTAGTTCAGCAAATGGTCAAAATTGGAGCTAAGTTCTGCATTAAGTAAGTTTTTACCCTGAAAATGTAGGAGAGGTTCATCTTCAGGCCCCAAAGAAAGTTGCACAAGAATTTGTGTTAATATGTGTGTAACAGTGGCAGCAGCAAAGCCACAGCCTCTCTAGGTGATTTGCTCATTCCTTCAGATATTCTTGTTTTTAATCATTAGCCAGCTTTGCACCATGGTGATGAAATATCTGACATATGAGATACATTAAAGAAAATGGAGTTTATTTAGTTCACAGCTTTAGAGGTTTAAAGTCTAAGATTGGGTAAAGGGGACCATCAGCTTAGCCTTTGGTATGTGTAGATGCTGACAGCACATTTGGTGGGAGTGTGTGTGTGTGTAAGAGCTTATATTGCCAGAGAATCAGAATGAGAGAGAGAGAGAGAGAGAGAGAGAGAGAGAGAGAGAGAGAGAGAGAGAGAGAACTTTCCATCCCATTAGGTCACAGCTCTTTTCCACTTATGAATGCAGTCTAAATGTAAATTATGGTTCTATTAAGAATCCCTTATCTCCAGAGGTAGAACCATTTTTTCTTTATGCCTAAAATCCTTTACTGTCAAAGGTATTTGTGGGTAGTCACTGGCCTCTTGATGTCGAAGGAGAGTCTTTTGTGGGAAGACTAAATCAGCTTATTTTAAGGCTCTCTATTTCCTATTTCGTATATATATATATATACATTACATTAATGAATAATTACCCTATAATTCCAACCATACATTTTCCTCTTGAAAACTTTATCATCTTCCAAGTTTCTATGGGTCAAGTCAACCGATAACCTTTGCAAGACTAGCAGACAGATAGAACTGATTAGAAAGTGCTCGGGGACCTGAGAACACCCTCAGGGTATCTGGATTTCCCTGAAGACATGGTTAGGAGTGTCCATTTTACCCACAGAAGCTGACAGTAATTCTCTGGCATGGCAGGTACACACTGTCACAACAGAAACCCTCAGGCAGCATTCAGAATACTACCCAGAACTTCCAACTTTGGAGGATGCCAGATCATTAGTCCGCAGGGTCTGGTGCTTGACCCTGATCTGTTATGATTTATGGTGGTTACCTTGAAGTCTGGGTTGACCATGACTGATCAGCCAAGTCAATCTAGTTTGTAATACTTAATCCTTAGACAGGCAAAAACAAGAGAGAAAAATTCTTGGGAAAACAGAGGTCTCTACACAATAGAACATCAGTTTGAAGTATTTATCTGAGTTAATAAATACCAGCATTAGATGGTAACTTGGGCTTACAGGTCTTTTTTTTTCAAATTGTTTTTAATTGAGCAATATATTTTTCTCCACTCCCTTCCCTTCTTCTGTCCTCCCCTCCTCCCCTCTCCCATGATCCCCAAGCTCCCAATTTACTCAGGAGATCTTATATTTTTCTACTTCCCATGTAGATTAGACCCATGTATGTCTCTCTTAGGGTCCTCTTTGTTGTCTAGGTTCTTTGTGATTGTGAATTGTAGGCTGGTTTTTCTTTGCTTTATGAATAACAGCTACTTATGAATGAGTACATATTATATTTGTCTTTCTGGGTCTGGGTTACCTCACTCAATATGATGCTTTCTAGATCTATCTATTTGCCTGCTAATTTCAAGATGTCATTATTTTTTCCACAGTATAGTACTCCATTGTGTAAATGTACCACATTTTACTTATCTATCCTTTGGCTGAGGGGTCTTTAGGTTGTTTCCAGGTTCTGGCTATTACAAGCAATGCTGCTATGAACATAGTTGAGCACACGTCCTTGTGGTACGACTGAGCATCCTTTGGGTATATACCCCAAAGTGGTACTGCTCTGTCCGATGTGGGGTTGGTGAAGATCTTTTCCCATTCTGCAGGCTGCTGTTTTGTCTTATTGACCATGTCCTTTGCTTTACAGAAGCATCTCAGTTTCAGGAGGTCCCATTTATTAATTGTTTCTCTCAGTGTCTGTGCTGCTGGAGATATAGTTAGGACATAGTCTCAGGGCTTACAGGGATGTCTACCGTGGCTCTGATGTGGTGGCAGATGATCCCTGATGCATCTGTGATTAGTGGTCTTTTGATTAAGCTTTTGTGTGCAGTGAGGTTTTTGATGCTACTGTGTGTTTTACCTGAGAGATTCTGGGGGCAAATATTATATATTTTCTTGAAAACGAGGACACATATCCCTGATAGGTACAGAATGAGGAACTCCTGACTCAACAAGTGACCCTGCTTTATTTTTTTTCTTGGCCATTTCTTAGAAGTGACCCTGCTTTAAAGAGCACTGCACCAGCCCTGCCAAGCCTCCTGACTTCAGTAGTAGAATGTCTGACACCAAATCCAAGCCTAACGACTTAAGGTTCAGAGGTAAGGGAGAAAGAAGTTGAAACCAACAGCTCAGAACGGTGGGACTCAGAGGATGTCTTCCAGAAACCAAAAATTGCTGAATCCACAGGTCAAACAAGTGAGAGAACTTACCAGTCTGCCCTAAACTGTGTGCATCAGAGACAGTAATCAGCAGATGTGTGTCCTGGGAATGAAACCCAGGTCCTCTGGAAGAGCAGCAATGCTCTGATTGCTGAGTCATCTCATCAGTGCCAAAGATTTACTTCTGAAAGAAATGTATTCTAAGTGCAAAAAAAAATATTGGTCAAAGAATTATGGAATATAAGCGAGTACAAAAGCTGGGGGTGAGTGGGGATGGGGTGGCTCATGCCTTTTATCTCAGCACTCTTCAGGCAGAGGCAGGTGGATCTCTGTGAGTTCAAGGCCAGCCTGGTCTACAGAGAAAGTTCCAGAACAGCTAGGGCTACACAGAGAAACCCTGTCTCAAAAACAATCAAACAACAGCAACAAAAAAAGTGAGTACCAGATGTCCTGCACAGTAGATCCTCTTATCCAAGGGTTTCTCAGTCACCTGGGGTCAACTTTAATCTGAAAATATTAAATAGAAAATTCCAGAAATGAACAACTTGGAAGGTTTTATTTTCTTCAACTTAAAAGTTTTAAATGACATCTTATAGTATGCTTTTATAATTTTTCCATCCTATTATTAGTTATTCTTAATATCTTTGTATGTCTAATGTATAAATTTAACTTCATTCATAGATATATTTATGTAGGAATAAAAATAATTTATGTGAGGTTAGTGCACATGTCCTTTTGGACATCTTCAGACTATCTTGGATGAACCCTCTGCAGTTAAGTAATGGAGAAGTTCTGCAAACTGTCTGGCTACTATTTTTTTAGCCATACAAACTACTACAGAGAAAACCTTGTGTTCTGATTATTACTTTTTTATCAACTTAACAAAAAGTTAGAGTTATCTGAGAAGAACATAAATTGAGAAGATGTACCCCCCACACACCAGATTGGTCTGTGGACAGGCTGGGCTGCAGTTATGATTAACATGGGCAGACCCAGCCCATTATAGGTTTTTCCATCCCTAGGCTGATAGTCCTGAGTGCTATTAAGAAAGCAGGCTGAGCAAGCCGTGAGGAGCAAGCTGGTAAGCAGCTCCCCTCCATGGCCTCTGTACCAGCTCCTGCCTCCAGGCTCCTGCCCTGTTTGAGTTCCTGACCCGACTTCCCTCAGTGATAGACTATGACATAGACTGAAATAAATCTTTTCCTGCCAAAGCTACTTTTGGTCATGGTGTTTTATCCTGCCATAAAAACCCTAAGAAACCTTGTATGAAACATGCTAAAATTCCAAAGATTGGAATTGAGGTGATTTTTGGATGTTTCTGAAGACATCCTTCTCTGGCATTTGGAATTTAGGCAGCAGCCTTTGTTTCTGGTAGATTCCTTAATATGTATGTATGTATGTATGTATGTATGCATGTATATAGCACAGTCCATGCTCATAACCAGATTTGAGAAGAATGACCAGTTAGCTGAGGAAGAAGTAGATGGAGAGTTTGGTTGCATGTGTCGGCTCACTTCTGGAGAAGCACTTGAGGATGCAGTGCCAGGTTGGCTGTTTCTGCTTGTCTATCTTTTTGTCTAAATGACATGGACATTTTTGCTATGTATGTCTCCAATACCATACCAAGCTCTGATGTGTCTCTTCCAAAAATGTTCACAGTTTTGCTCATAGCCTGGTGTGGGATTCCTCTCTGTATGCTGTCAATATGTTTTATTACCATTTGTTAATAAAGAAGCTGGTTTGGCCTATGGCAGGGCAGAATATAGCAAGGTGAGGAAATCCAAGCAGAGATAGAGGAGGAAAGAAGGCAGAGTCAGGTAGGCGCCATGTAACCACCAAAGGAATAACATTCCGGCACTTGTAAACCACAACCTAGTGGCAATACGCAGATTAATAGAAATGGGAATACGCCTAAGCCATTGGCCAAACAGCCTTGTAATTAATATGGTTTCTGTGTGATTATTCGGGTCTGGGTGGCAGGGAAACTGAAGCGCAGTCTCCATTTACAATGCCTTTTGGCCATAGAGTTCCTATAGTGCTGGCTGACTATACTCATTTCATGGGTAGATGTTTTCTTCTTTTTATTTATAAACAGCCCAATTTGATTGTTGAATAGACAATGAGGTCATTGATATACTATCAGTTCAAAGATGCTGTGGGCCTTCACCCCTTACCCTATGCTCTGAATCATGAGTTTGTGAGGCAGACACTGTAAACCTGATACTTTCCCTGTAACCTGAGGAAATGAACTATATTAAGTTAACCAAGTGGTGTAGATGCCCCCAGATCCCAAGAACTCATCACAACTGTGGGCAAGGTTAAACACAGAGGCACTCATTGCACAGATAAGGATGGTGTTTATCTTGACACAGCTTTAGGACATTAAATAATGTGTTCTTTTTTTTTTTTTAAATGAGGCCCAAGTTAACTGAAAATCAATTCTGAAAGGCATTCCTGTCATAATAAGTCACAAGGAAGCTCTGGAGCAAGCAGGGTGGCTCAAGCCATCTGTGCAGATGGAGTCCCTTCTAGAAGGCCACGGGTGCTATGTGGCCCTGCTTTTCCAAGGGTGTCAGGAGTAAAGGACAAACTCAAAACTATTTGTTATATGAATTGGGTTCAAAGATATAAACAAGGGAGAAAAAAATCGCTCTTCTTCGAAGATGGAAAAACCAGGCTCTCAGTTCTGGCTGAGATCCAAGCTTAAAGTCTTCATGGAATAGCACAGGGTGTGGCAGCTTTTGCACAAATAAACAAGTGACTGACATCCAGGCTTATCTCAAAAATCAAAACCAAGAGCAGGATCAGAGGGGGTGGAAACTCACTGAGCAATCCCAGCAAAAACACTAACTGCAAATAGAGAATCTGTGAACCTTCAAGTAGGTGAGACTAGCCTTAAAATATTAGAATCAAAACAAATTAGGTTTCCTTTGTGTTATTTAAAAGTTTTGGAGGTTATCTGGGAAATTCATAGTTCCCAAATATTACTTAAGAAATGGAAAAATTCTTGAAATAGGAAACATGTAAGAGAAAAATTTGAAATGGATGCAAGTTTAGTGATTCCTCAGAATAGAAAAATGTGATTCAATTATATGTCTTGTAACTTAGTTCCTGAAGAGCTAAACTATGTGTAAGACATAATTCTCACATGTCTTAATTAGGGTTTTTATTGCTGAGAAGAGACATCATGACCATGACAACTCTTATAATGAAAACATTTGAGGGTGGCTCATTTTCAGCTTCAGAGGTTCTGTCCATTATGATCATGACAGAGAGCACAGCAGTGCGCAGGCAGATGTGGTGCTGGAGCTGAGAGTCCTACATCTTGTAGGCAATAGGAAGTTAACTGACTCCCTGGGCAGTATCCTGAGCATATTAAACCTCAAAGTCTGCCTCCACAGTGACACACTTCCTCCAACAAGAACACATCTCCTAATAGTGCCATTTCTTTTGGGGGTCGTTTTCTTTCAAACTACCACAAAATATTAGAACTCAAAGCAAAGCATTAACCCCAAATATTACTGACAGGAAGGTGTCATGACTTCATCAAGGCAAGGGACTGGAACTCCAAAAAGTCAGCTAAAAACTCCTAAGTCTTTTCCTATAACATTTACTGTCTAGTACTGCTGAAGTTACTAGGAAATTTCAGATGATGGCATCTTCTAAGAGAAACTTTTTAGTATATCTTTGAAAAGAATGGAATTGTGCCATTCTCTTAGGCAAGGTAAAATAAAGCCAGTGCTGCAGAGAAAGTTCTTGGACCAGGAGAATGTGGGTCTGTACTGTCTTCCCTGGGAGATTTGGGTTAGGTTTCCTGTAATGTGGCTTTTCCTAGAGAAATGTGAACAATAGTCTCTTCACTCTAGACAGGGCACCAAGGACAGACCAAAGAAAGGATTCCACCCAAATCACATTGGTCAACCAATATGAGTTTATTGGGCTTAGTTACAAAAGTATGGGAGAGTGGCTACTTACAGGAGTATGAATGACCCCAAAACATCTGTACCACCAAAAAGTCTCACCACAGCATGAATGATGTCCTCTGAAAAGATGCATAAACGGTGTGGTAGTTTGAATGTAATTAGCCCCCATAAACTCACAGGGAGTAGCACTAGTAGGAGGTGTGGCCTTGGTGGATAAGATGTGGCCTTGTTGGAAGAAGTGTGTCATTGTGGAGGTTGGCTTTATATATGAGTATATATATATAAAGTATATATATATATATATAAAGTATATATATATATATATATATATATATATATATATATATATATATATATACTCATATATGCTCAAGCCAGCCCAGTGTCTCAGACTACTTCCTGTTGCCTACAGGATCAAGATGTAAGGACTCTCAGCTCCAACACCATGTCTACATGCTGCCTTGCTTCCTGCCATGACGATAATGGTTTCCTTTCTAATAGTTAATGTTTTCCTTTCTAATAGTTTCTGCAATAGGAAATAATCCTGTTTTAGTCCGCACTCTATACACTACCCATATATTGTAACATCTTCCTGGGAGCATGGGGCGCTTCAGGAGAGAGGCAGGAGGTACAAGGGAGGCTGGAGCCTTAGGTGAGGGACTGACCACCCTCTCTCCACTCCTTCCATGAGCAAATATCAATAGCCCTGGGAATATCTTGGGAAGGGTTCAAGCCGGCTATCACAGATGCTGTGATTTCTAGCATGGTAATAGACTTGTGTGGCGGGAGAACAGAGTTCCACATTTCCCAGTGTGTTTAGGAACCTGTTGTTGTTAAAAATAGATATAGCAAACCACACTCAACAAATGTGTGACTTTACAAATTATTACAGGACACTCTATTCATGACCTTTCTCTAAAGACTGAACACTGCCAACCTCCTGACATCCCCCACTGCCTGTTCCAATGATTCTCACCCCCATTGATTATCATCTGAGTACACAGCCCATTGACTTTATACTTGAAAATGAAAAAAAATATAGGTGTCTACTTGTCTTCAGTGAGTCAGGAGCCCTGCCACCATCCTTTTCTTCTAGCCCACACCTGCTTTTTTGAGGTGGCATCCGGGTTTTAAGTCAGTCTATGATCTCCAGAGGTCCTGCCTCCCGTCAATACTAACTGCTGAGCTAGCAGGAACATGCGGATGGGATAGCATGAGATCTAGAAGATGGGTAAAGATGCAAAGGCTTACTGGTGGGAAAAGGAGCCCACCTGAAAAGCTGCTCTCAGAGGAAGCCTCACTTGGGTGGATACTGTATCACTTCTGTAGTAATTTTTTTCTTTTGTCAAAAGTGTTTAATTTGAATCAGATTGCAAGAAAACATCAGCAAACCCTAGTTGAGGACTTTCTATAAAATAGTGTTCTGGCTCACTGCTTCTTCAATACTGAGGGATCACAGAACATACCAGAATGAGGTCACTCTGGTCTCCTCTTGCTTTACTCCCTCCAGAGTGAGAAGAAACACTCTGTAAATTCCTTTATTGACCTGACCTGATCCTCTAATAAAGGAACACAATAAATTACCCATAGTCTTCCCCAATCTCCAAAATTTCTTTAATCAGAGAAAACCGAACTCATGGGATAAATGTTTTTGGTCTGCTCCACGCTATTGTCCTCTATTTAGGTCTTCTAGAGAATCACCTACATGCCATTGTCTGTTGGATTCTATAGACTTTGTCCTGGGTCAGTGTTTGTTTTGTAAACCCATGAAGTTCTCCTAAATTGGTCATTATCGGGGACATTCTTAACTGTGTTGTAGGAGAGGGACAACTGAGTTTCTGAATCATGCTGGACTGTGATTTTTCCCTTTTACACATTAATAAATTTCCATGCTCTTTTGTGTATTTGTAATCAGTCTTTGTCAGTTTATTCCTGTGGCCCTTCTTCAGAGGATATAGGAGAAACATTCCTTGGCCCCACACCAGGAGTTTGGGAGTGTGAATGTTAGTTACTTTTATCCTTGGAATCCAGGGATCAGAAAGTCCAGAGACTTGAAGTATCACAAAGTTGTTAGCACTTTTTTCTTTATTTTCTATCCATCATGTTGCACCAATATCCAAGAGATATTTCCCATGTAAATATTTTTAGCGCTCTTAATCCCTGCTCTTGGGAGGCAGAGGCAGGTGGATCTCTGGGTTTGAGGACAGCCTGGTCTACAGAGTGAGTTCCAGGACAGCCAGGGCTACACAAAGAAACCCTGTCTCAATCACACCCCAAAAGAGAATTTTTACCATTTTGCTATAAAACAGCATTGCTTGGCCACAGAAGCTCCCATTTTCTCTGTCTTCTTTGCACCCCTGGCTTACAGTAATGCAGATTAGCAGTTTAAGAATTCCATGCCTCCTAATATAAAATAGGGATTGTGGATGAGATCACTTGCAACAGTCAATAAAAAGCAGGACACGTCTGGCGGTGGTAGCAAAAGTGCACCAGCCTTTTTTGCTGTTTTTTTTGTTGTTGTTGTTGATGTTGCTGCTGTTGTTATGTTGGAGTTAGAGCTCCTTCCTCTCCTGATTGGCTGGGAGAGCAAGAGCCTTCATCTGTGGGAAAATCTGCATTACACAAATGTTTCTTAATGGATTATATATATAATTATAACATATATTATATATACATACATACTGTTTTTGGTTTTTTGAGACAGGGTTTCTCTGTGTAATAGCCCTAGCTGTCCTGGAACTAGCTCTGTAGACCAGGCTGGCCTTGAACTCACAGAGATCTGTTTCCTGAGTGCTGGTATTAAAGGTGTGCACTACCACCACCTGGCTATTGGATTTTATATATGAAGAATAGGAGAAATATGAGTCTAATGATTACTTGAATCTTTTCAGTGTAAAACTCCTCGAGGAAAGAATACCTGTGAAATATAAGAATTCCAGTGTTTGGAATTCTCCTCCTATGTCCCTGAATCCTGCTGCCATCAGGTTTTGCTGAGGAACCATTTTCCAGGTCAGTAGCACTGACCCTCTAGTGGTTACGAAACCAACCATCAGCCTGTGGACACATTGGTCAGCAGCTGCTCATCGCATGTGCTGTTAGACATTAACTAGTTCTTGGCCAGACGCTGGGCCCGGGCATTGGAGTGGCACTTCTTAGAACAATTCTCAGAATCTCTGAGAGCAGGAGGGGATGAGAGATCACCCAGTCCAAAGCCATCGTTCTGTTCCACGCTGTACTTTCTTCCTCCCAAACTCTCAAACATGCTGCACTCAGGTAGAGTGGGACAAGGCCTTGTTCAGTTTTAGGACCCCTGAAGTCCAGTCCCAAATGACCACTGAGATATTCTGTAGTCTCAACCAAAGCTCCTTCCCGTGCCCTCATTTCCTTCCTTATAACACATTACTCGTCATAATTACTACCTACCATGAAGGGTCTATGAAACAAAAGGATAGTGGAAACATGATCTGTCCATCTTTTTTTTAATATTTTTTGGAACAGGTTCTCATGTAGTACTTAGCCTTGAACTTGCTCTGTAGTAGAAGGTAAACT